>LJIJ01000567.1:0-97694 GCA_001718145.1 Orchesella cincta
TAAAATAACCCCCACCCAAACTATGAAATGTATGTGGGGGAATATCAGATCTTATTTGGACATATAGACCCCTTTAGTCTGATGGGTTCGAACTCCATATTGATGCGAGGTAATGTCATTAAAAGGCATTGAGTCTACAGTGTTGAAAATCCTTTGCCATTTTTTGGTGAAACGATGATACTCACGCTCAGCGGAATCGACAAATGCCGAATGCTTCCATTTAAAACGCGTCTTAATTCCCATGTCCACCAACCCCTCATTCCCACTTTGTTGAATTAATTTCATTTATTTACATCGTTTGCCTGTTCCTTTATTGTGACATGATTCGTCAAAATTTTCATTACCAACATTTTTCAAACGTGAAAGCCTCATAATAAGCTTGTGTAGCTGCATCGGTGCTTAAGCTGCTTGGTACCAAATGTAAGAAACTAACTCTGAAAAAATATATCGCCTGGGAGTGCTGATCTCAATTTGAAGCCGGTTCGCTTCATGAACAAAAGAACTCTCAGCAGCGCCATGATGGATTCACTTGGGATGCGGCGGACAGTTGTACTATTCTTTTTAATTGACTGGCT
Organism: Orchesella cincta; assembly: GCA_001718145.1. Classification (NCBI taxonomy): domain Eukaryota; kingdom Metazoa; phylum Arthropoda; class Collembola; order Entomobryomorpha; family Orchesellidae; genus Orchesella; species Orchesella cincta. The sequence goes on from LJIJ01000567.1 coordinate 576, forward strand.
TGCTAGAACCCTGCTGGGATGCTTTCGAGATGCAAGAGGGCGATGCCCAATGTGCGCCATTAAAGTGGCCTACATGTGTATGCATTCGAATGCGAGTACTGCTCATGTCGAAGATGGCTATGTAGGACCTTACCTGTCGGTCATACCTTGGTATCTAGCACGTATAGGATATGAAGCCGTCATTTTCTTTTCTCTCACAAATATTTTACGTAGGGAGCTGAATTTTGCATTTGAATGCGATAGTTAAGCCACAATGACGATCTCTAGACACCTAAAGAACATTGAATGTCTTACGGTCAATTCGTGTCTTACAATACGACTCAATCAAATCTTTTTGCTAAATGTGTTTGATTTAACTTTTTATATGCAAAAACCCATTTCATAACCATTTATAACAGTAAATTGAGATTCGAAAGCAATAATAGCGAATTTGCATGTCTAAAATATCAATTCTGACAGGAAACCTGTGATGTAACTTTCTCTCAAAATTCTACTACACGCGTTGAGACTGTCTGGCTGATGTATCGTTCCTGCAAGTGGAGAAAAATCTAGAAAATCAGGCTTAGGTGGCAGCATTGAAAGCTGTAATGCATACACCGTTTTGATTGCGACGAAGTTTTCACTTGCAAAACATAAATACTGCTGAAAATAATAAATATATATATATACGAGCTACAACTAACACTTGGAAATGCTGACGTCCCATGTTGTTAGGTCATACAAGTACATACACTCTAGATATTATTCTTATTACCTTATTATGCAACAAACATTACGAAACTCAACTCTGCCACTTGAAAGATATTTTATGGGTATTTAGCATGCAGAAAATATTAACGTGGGAGTGGAGTGACACACCGGAAAAGTAAGCAAGTTTTTCACGTTTAAAAACTTTCCCCTGAGCAAAAAAAATGAGTGATATCACCAACTTTTCCTGTTAGCTCAAAGCCCATTCTCAACATTGGCTTCATCTTTTTACATGAACGTAGTAGAGCAGAACAGTTTTCTTGAGAAGTACAAAAAAAATTCCCATATAGATTGCAAGATACTGGGCAGCTCCTGATGAGCACAAGGTACTTTTAGCAGAGGAAGTAGAGAGAGTGATGAAAATTCCAGAGGAATGCGTTGGTGAAATTCTTCTCATTTTAACCAAACATTTTATAGGCTGGGTTTGGGATCAAACTTTAATTCGGTTCTGCTCTAGCATTTGTAGCGTTCCTTCCTTCTAATATTATCAAATCAACATACTTTCACCGTTGAATCTATCTTTTGAATGACAGTTTACATTCCACGAGTTTCCTATAAATTTGGGAGGAATGACTGTACAAAATCTCTTGGACTTCATGGGAAAAGGATGAGAAAAAGCATTGTGAGAAAATGAAACTGCGCCTTAGGTTGGAATGTAACCAGCCAGATATACCTACCAACGTATTTGCAAATTTTTGAATTGAATAACACGATATGCGATATCAACATGCATTTTTCGCTTATTCAAGGGGTTAAATTGTAACATTCATCATCGTCTTTCTGGAAGCGATCTCTATGCTATTTGAGTAAATCATTTATCAAATTTCTAGAAAATTTGAAGGAGATTTCCCCTCTAGTCAGTAATTTTTGTTTTGATTTTGATTCTCAATTTACCTGAAAAGTATTACCACCTAAATGCAGACAAGATACTCAAACTGTAGCAGGAATGCGTGTCCTTTGACTGGGAAGAAATACACCACTTTTCTTTGAAGAAACGTTGTTTTCTCACAAACGGAAAATCTCCAGGGACTTGCTTACGAACCTCATTCGTCTTCATTTCTCGTTGGTTAGAGTAGAAGTAGTACAAGAAATAAAATTTTATTTATACTTTCATTAAATTAGAAAACTATTTTCTTCATTGGAGAAGAGACAGTTGTTGCGTCAGCATCAGCACTAATTCAAAATGACCTTATTCCAAGGCCATCTTGGTGTATAGTGCTTGTCACAGCTATTTAGGCATTCCTTATGATAGAAATGGTATTTTTTGGTTGTAAAAAGACACGGAGTGGAAAAGGAGCATGGAAGGAAAAATGTGACAATATTCCAAAGAGTATAGGTATATGGACAGGGACGCGCTCGTATTACCAGAGTTGTATTACTCGGTTCCCTTCCCATCCATTCTTATTTCCCAATGTCCTCTTGGATTACTTGGAGAAGTGAGTGGAAAGTGATGATTTATATGAGGACTGTATATGATTACGACACAAAATTATCTTTTCCTTTTTGGTCTGCAGCGGCATAACACATACGTTGGTCCTTTAATGCATTTTGTGAAAGAGAATAAAAAGGTAATGAGAACAAGATGGGAAGGAGGTTTGACTCCCCAACGCAATCTGAATAAAGAAACTCTGCATTTTCATCCAGATGAACTCCGTGCTCACTCACACCACATTCGTTGAGGCATGAGAAATGGATTGTTGAGCACGAGAGAATGGAGTCTGCCCATGACCATATCAAAATTAGACTGTGTTCCATGTTCCTCCCATCTCAACAGACAGGGCTCTTAGTGGGCTCTTTGTTTGTTGCCAAAAATCTCTCTGGTTTTATTTGTTCATAGAGTGAAAGGATACTGCAGTGCACGGAGTATATGACAAGAAATGAGGAGAAAAAATTGCTAGACCTAATGGATCTTCTGCGGACCAACATAAACAAGCCGAAGAAAGCAAACTTAATATATGTTTTCTTTGCTGTAAAAAACCAAGCTAAGAACAATATTTTCTTATAGCTACATGATTGCAGAAAAGCAAATAGTGTCACCTAACCAAAAAGGCATATTTTCTGGGGAATAAAATTCTTCCTTGCGTGCTTCCGAAGAGAAAGTAAATATTGACACGGAGATATATATCATCGGTCGGACCCCCTCTATTTGTGTGGGCTTGTATCGCAATATTGTATAGGGTAAACATTTTATTTACGACCTTTGAAACATCACGAACCTATATACATACTATTTTCGTGAAGCTGTTGCCAAAAAGATTGACGACGCTGCGACAGCAATGCAAACGTGAAATATGCAATTACAGACCTGGTCTGACGTAGAGTACTATGTGAATTGCTATTTCTCCTTCCATAGAATTAGTTAAAATTTCAAAGGAAAAATTGATGATATGTTATTAAATCTATACCTTCATGAAGCTTTTTATAGTTTCATATAATTTTAAAAGGGGATAGGTTAGCATGATGTATGATTCTTAAATATCTTGAAACAACCTTATATTTCAACAGATATTTTGGTACAGCTACAAGTTACGAAAGCGCATTTCAGGTTTCAACCACTTGCAATGAAATAGAGGTTACTCTTACGCTAGTCTAACACAACTTACTAAATAAGACCACAAACCTACATAAATACCACACCATTATAAGCAATTTATATTTTACCAAACGTTCATTCATTTAATCATATATCTGGATGTGTCATGCATCTATCTACCTTGCACAATAATTTAAGAGCAAAAGCAACAGCTTTCTATGAAGAAAGCATGACAAGCAGTTTGTTTAAGCTTGCTAAGCATTACTCCATAGTGGTTTTCTTTCCCAGCGTAAAAGACTTTTGGGTTATTTGCGTCAAGGTGAATAGTTCACTCAGAGATTAGTTATGCATCCGTTGATTAGTTTTGGCTGAATACTTTTGAAGATTAAAGCGATTTGAATTGACTTGGTTGTGGTCGATCTAATGGGCTGCTGGAAATACAAAGTTACTTTTAAACTTTAACCATATATTAGAAGATAGGTTTATACAAACCTTGGATGAAATTAATAATGGTTCGTCGTTGCTCAATCCAATTCATTTGTTATAATGGTTTTGCGAATTTCAATATGAAACTAGGAGAATAACTTCTGTTCTAAGAATATTTCTCGTAAGTCTTTCAACTTCTTCTTTCTTTAGGACCCTCGTTATTGAAGCAGATTCAAATAAGCACGTGCATCATGCATGTAAACAAAGAGCTTCATACGGCAACCAAACCCAATGATAAATAGCGATTTGCAGGAAACTGCCACTTGAAGTTTGATCAAATATTATTCTGAGATAGAGCATGAGACAGCTTCTGGGTTTACCAAAACAATTCCTTTGGAATGAGAAACTTTTAAAAGGTTGATTTTGATTTACAAAAACAAACGTTTGACTGATTTTAAATTGTATTCTTATGTCACAAAATCCCTGCTGAGAATCAGACGCTCTATTCGACATACGTCGAGACACTTAAGATCTGTTTTCTTTCAAGTGTTCATTTTGAATCGGGTTCGTGAGCTTTTCCAATTGAAAACCTTTGGTACAAAAAATATAGCAGACATATATTATGACGTTATATTAAAAGCAACGTGATCAATCATCCGTGCTTCAACTCTCAAATTTCCCTGGTGAATCTGAATCCGACCTGAGAGTTAATGTGGAAAATGGTTCCAAGGTATAAACCTATTTGGTTACACAAAACTACACAAAAATGGTACACATATTGTTTCAAAGAGACCCAAAAATGCTTTAAGCTAGGTAATATATCGAATATCGATTTTTAAAACATTCTAAAACATGTTTATTTGAGACAGTAGGCAAGATTGCTTCATATTGAAGCGTCGTCAATATTCGTGAATTCATACTATGAATATGATTCAACAGCTTTTATAAATTCTACTTTGACGATGACATCATGCAAGAGCATTGAAATTTACACGTTTATTCACTCCTAGGCAAGGTTGGTGACAGGTAATTTCTGAGATAAATGACTTCTCCAATGAAAAGCTTTAGGAAGTTTATATTGCGGAAGTATTTTCATGACCCTTGTTATGCCTCTTTTATTGCGCCTACATACTTGTGTGTAATACCAGTTACAGCCAGTTCCTTACTGGAAAAAAGAAAGCACCTACAGGAATAGCGTAATCGTAAATAACTTTTCTCATTGCCAATGCGATATGTCAATATGGTAGCTATTCGGGACACTGAATTTGCACCATTTATCCGAGACGAGATAACCAACAGTTGGTATGAGTTAGGAAGGGTAGGTTGTTAGTTATCAGATTAGGCAAAGTTCATTTATTTATGACTCCCAGAACATATAGCCGTGTGCTCATCTAGGCCACGAGTCATTTTTTATGAAACAGAATTCCAAACTTCTGGATGTTTTGTTACTTGATGAACTACTTTCCAGTACTTTTTCTGATACTCAATTCCCTTGAAAGGCTGCTGAATAATATGTTATAGATGTTTAAAGCTATATACAGCATTGGGCTATAAAACATGTTGAAACTCGTGCATTCTTTGGTTTGGTTTTGGTTCATCATTTCTTCGAATTTAAAATCCGAGAAGTCCCAAAGCTAGTTTGTTTCTACAATTATTGTGAATAAAATTTTTACAGACAGAATGGAATTCTTAATTCTTATGAACTCATTGTTTACTTATGGTGTTAAATAACCACAGTTCTCCTGAGATTTGGAAAGTTGTTCGGGGAATATCTTTTCAGTTAAAAAATTCGCAGACACAAAAACTCACTGGCATGTTGGAATAACTTTTACTAAAGTCAGACCAGAGTGTGTGACTTATGTACGATTTTTTCGGATGATTCTTTAATTTTCTTTTTCTTAAAGAGAGAGCATGATTTAGGGCTTAATAAGTGCCAACTTTTTGTGTTATGCAAAACATGTTTATACTGAAAGAAAAGCAGATTTGTTCTCGTGCTAAGTTGTTGAGTTTAATTCCCATTCCTTCAATTTCTATCCTGATACTTGCCCAAAGAACTCGACGGGGAAAGCCCGCTTTCAGAACGCGTCAGATCTAATCCATCTGTTTTTAAAATGTCGTCTGCATTAACATTATTGCTCTTGAAAACTTGTTCGTTTCATCATGATTTGATCTTACAAATGATATGCTGATGGTTGATATTGCAAATTGTACATGAGTTTCAAATTATGGTAAAGTAAAAAAGAAAGAAAGAAATGTCCCATTTAATTTCAACCAAATTTATCATTTTGGACACGTCGTGCTACTGGAATATTCAACTTGCACTCATAAAATACGAGATAACAGACACGTATGTAAAGTTATGATGCACGACCATACGAACAGTGTGTAGTTCATCTTCAACGAAAAAATTCAAGTTGTCCTTTGCGTGTTCCATTCTTGCAAATAATATTACGCATATTAAATCATGTTCTCTTGACAGAAATTCACATCAAGAACGCGTTGGATGTGAGTTACGACTGCTACGAAATTCTCGAAAATGCTATGCAAATATGATTTTCAATGTGTAGGCTAATAGGATTTTCTTTTTGCTCCGAATTTTCTACAGCTTCCAAACTGGGTGAAATCTGCTTCGACAACGACCAGTGCAGCCTGGCGGACAAAGGAAGTCATTGTAAATTCGTCGTGCCTCGCGTTTTCGGAAGATGCCAATGTCAGTCTGGAAAAGAGTTTGACGGTGTTCGGAACAGGTGCATGGGAAAGCACACAAGTAAGTAAACTGCTTTCACTTAGAGTGTTCTATGTATGCATTTTCCAAAAAGAAAATTATCCTGTTAGCGACGCATGACTTCAGCCAGCAACATCTCGTTAAAACATAATTTGTTTGCCAATAAATAATTCTTGCTCATTCTCAAATCCAGATGTTCTATTCCAGTATGTTCAATAACAAGGTCATCCCTTGTCTCTTTTACTTTTTGAATATTTTTAGTAACAACATGTTTTATAACTACAAACTTTTGAGTAATTGCAGCGTTCTAGACATTGTATTTTTCTCAAATATGAAAACAAACAGTTTAAGAGAAAATTAGGCAATTATGAAATGATTGTCAGTATTACGTGTTGTAAAGATGCTTTCATACATCAAAACAAAAAAGTTTTAATATAAAAGTAATTCAGAGAATAACATGATCCGCATTGTACATAAGCAAGTTCCGTAGCCTTAAAAGTCTCATTTTTCAATGTTTTCTTTCAATTTTTATCGCTCTTACCATTCATGTCACATATAGTCGTGTGCAGCTGGTTTTTATGGTGATTTTTTACAAAGTTTTTAACCCAGACGTCTACTAAACAGTTGTATTCATACTTTTCGCAGAAATAAAATGATTTCCTCAATAAGAACTTTCATCAACAAGGTGGTTTGTCTATTTTACGTATTTGACCATGATTCCTGGAATATTGGTTATACTGGCTGAAGTAACAACTATGTACACCCTAATACTTTATTAGATTCGTTGATAGAGTTCATATTTAAATTACAGGAAGTCATACAATCACAATCATGGCTAAAGGTTTCCAGAGAATCTTGGTCTAAAGTTGATGCTATATGTACCATTCATTTGATGAATGTGTCGAACGAAATCAGTCAAAGACGTCTATACCGCTATATAGAATGCATGAGCTTGCTGTACATGCAACTTTGTCATTCGTGTTGACTCAAATTTTTAGGATAAGAAAATTTTCCGCTTCAGTAAAAAAAAAGTTCAAAGGAAAAGGTAGTTTGCTACAAGCGACATTTTACAAAAATGGTAAACTAAATAAAAATAGTAATGTTGTTATTTTTGATGAAAGCTGCTACCTCCGCCTTTTGCCCACGACTCAATTTTAAGCGTTGTTTATTGCAAAAATCAACGTTCCGTCTCAACAAAATTATCGGAACTGATTGAATACTAAAAGCTTCCTGAGAAAGTGCGTCATAATAAAATGTTTCACGTTGCCCCGCTCTAATAACGACAAATTAAATCAATGCTGTAAAACCTGGAACAAGCAAAATAATTGAATTATACCCTTATAGTCCTTAACCTGCGCAATATTTTTGTGATGCTAGAAATCGGCCAAAGCTGTGACGAGGACGCTGATTGCTCCTCCATGGCCCACGCATTTTGTCAGAGGAAAATGGACGGGAGCTCAGTTTGCACTTGTGAGGTAGCTTATGCTCCTTCTGCGGATCGGACAAGATGCCTGCCAACATATAGAGGAGTGTTTTCTGCCACTTCGCTTGGCTACGCGTGTCACTCCAACATTCAATGGTAGTTAATGTCTTGAGACTAATATTTATTCTAATGGACGGTGCACAGTCGATTAGCATTTTTAGCACTGAAACAAATGTCTTTTCCGTTTATTTTAGTCAGCTTGCGGATCCCAACTCTATTTGTAATAGCGAGACGGGAGTATGCGATTGTGCTTCAAGTAACTCCACCTGCAATGCCAGATCAAGAGGCTGTCATCGAAGCACTTTTCAGGTTACTACAAATTCTGATATAGCTTATTGATAGATAATTAAAACATAATCTTCAAATCAAAAGTAACTGTTTTACGCTGTACAATTTAATCAGAATGTCCTTGAGATGCTTTGTTGCTTTCCAAATTAATTAGGTACTATTAGTTTTCCACTTTGGCAAAATTACCTTACCCTTGCACACACATAACTTCATTATTGAAATGAAGATACGTTTTTTAAAAATTGCCTATTTCGCAGCAGTGCTTCATGTCGATGATTTTGACAAGGGAGCACCCGAATCGAGTTTTATCCGGTTCATTCCCATGAAATTATTCTTGCTTCGTGTATCACTATCATTAATACAGGTCGAACATAGTAAAAAGTTTAAAAGGAGACGACCTGTATGACGTAATCCTGAATTAATTGTAATTATGAGCATTTTTGTAGACTATATATGCACACATAGAGAATGGATGTACACAGAAGAATAGTTCATTTGTGATGTAACATAGTTGAGACCAGACTTTTTCATTCCAATTAACCCAATTACAGCCTGGAGAATCAATCGACAAATTATTTGTCAAGTGTAAACAAAAGTAGCCCTCCGGAATGAAAATGTCATCTGAGGTTTTGCGATCGTTGCATCACCATCATCTCCTCCCCTTTCCAAATGCAAAGTTTCATGGATTTGACAGAGATCAATGCATAATGGATATATATATATGGAGTTACCAAATTCCAAAATGTATGCTTGTGTGCTCACAGGCACCCTGGCTAATAATCCTTATATATACATTCCTCTTGCGCAAGGTACCTTAGCTTTAGCTCATTAAAGTTGACAGTGTCGTATAGGCATTCTTGTCTTTTCTTTTGCCGGGGGGATTGAAAAGTCACATCATTAGTGATGGGGGTAATTAGGGCTCCTTTTCGTCTTGGCATTCTCTCTTTCTCCCATTTCCTCTCTCGAGTTGATGACAGGATGTGTTGAGACAACAGGAACAGATGCTAAAAAAGTACATAAAAACTGAGTGAGCACAATGCATGCGTCATGCTCACATAAGGAAAACACAAAGAGCAAAAAAGAAAGTGATGTTTAGGGAGAGAAGTGAAAGAAAGAGGCGCTTTGCCAAATATTTCCATCATCGAAAAACAAGTCATTTTATTTTTGTGTGTAGGTAGTAGATAGATCCCTTCAACATCCATTTGCTTGCTCCAACACAATGCCAAAGCTATCAAGGATGAACATTCATTATTTTCTTGGTAGGGTTGATCATACGACGGAGTTTAGTCTTCGTTCTGGTTCTTACGCAATCCCAATCTTGGGAAAATGGCATAAAACGAAAAAGCTTGGTTACCCTAATTTAGCTTTTTCCTGTTTTCGAATTTGTCAAGATGTCATTTTGTAGTCAGCGAACGGATGGGTTTAATAGATGTGCACTTGAATCATTATAGCAGGAAATGTGCATGACTGTTGTCCTTTTTTACTTGAGATAAATGTGACGTGGAGAGCGTAGGCTCCAAAAAAATGAAAACAATGGACCGGATTCAAATAGCGTTCCGGCCTTGTAAACCAGTGGAGAGAAAGTTGTTTTCCTCAGAGTCGTCCTTGATCTTTTGAGTTGTGTTGAGTATTAATCCAGAAATTATTGGTCATCCATTAGGGCAAAAATAAGGCGGATGTAAAGGCATATGATAAGCCAACCAAACTCATTCTTATTGTGACAGCAAACTGCGATTTATTTCAAACTTCATGAGCAACTGGAACCATCCAAAACCACGACCACACCAATGTTGCTACACTGTTCAAATAAGCAAGTCAAGCAAACACTGTGCAGTACAAAGGCCTACGCATTTAATATGAATATGAAATAGTAAATATTAAATGACATAATGACATCTTTCTGTGCCAGTTGACAGCTCATTACTTGAAAGATTACTCTATCCGCATTTCATTAATCATGTTCATTTCACTTGTTTTTGTTTAAGAAGCACATCCTTCATATTAACTAGGTTTGGTGGGTATAAGTTATATTCCACGGCACGTGATGAAAGTAAAAAATGTCACTTTCTTGCTCATAAAAAATATACTATGCATTATACTCAAAATTTATCAGATGAAATGCTCGTTTGAAGGATCCACTTCTTGATCTTGTCTTGATTTTGGAGGCCATCTGCTGCCATACTTACTTTTGAGTTTGCAATTTGATTTTAACATAAATTTTTGTTCTTGCATTTTTAGTGTCATTCTGACGGGAAATGCATTTCGTGGTACTTTCTCTGCGACGGAAAGTATAATTGTGACGGTAAAGTGCCCGCGCGTGTTGTTTTCACCTTGCAATTACAAATTATTATTCTGGTTTGGTTTTCCTGTTTTAAAACGTTTTTTTGATGCTTTCAGATGGTTCAGATGAGGTATGCGAAGTGCGAGAAAAATGTCCGGACCAGACATTCCAATGCAGCTCACCGGAACCGACTACCACTTTACGGCCCATGCCTTCCAGTAACATTACCCTAATTTCGGATTCAACAATTCTCTCTTCACTCGCCGCAGAGTTTGAAGCTTTGAGGGCTAGAAGGATGCCCATAAAATGCATCAGTCGAGCGAAACTCTGCGATGGGGTTATTGATTGTAAGAAAAATTTATGAGCGTTAACCTACGTGCTTTCATTTTATAGTTTTTCACTTACTTTCCAAATTTAACAACTCCTTTCTCCTTGGACGTTTCCGGTACTTCGACGCATTCTTTTTTTTTGTTTATAAGGTGAGAATGGGAGTGATGAAGAGGGGTGCAAAGGCAAAGAAATGTGTCCACATGGAACGTTTCAGTGTGTCGAAACAAAGGACTGCGTTCCAGAACACAAATTTTGCAACTCGATAAATGATTGTAGTACAGAATTTGTGTTTGATGAATCTGATGAAAGCGAGCTAGAGTGTAGGATGGAATTTCAGCCGGCAGAGTACTGCCCGTATAGGTACGTTGGAAGACTAACAAAAATCCATTACTGCTTTTCGCTTTGTAAAACTAATGCGGATGTGACTTGCAAGTGAAAATCTCAACTTTCTTTCTACCAGGTGTGCCGACGGCCGGTGTCGCTCTTCAGCCATTTTGTGTTCTGGAATTGAAGGTATTTTCAAATATAATAAACCCGGCAAGTCGAGATGTAGCAATGTACCTTAGAACGTACTATTACGCAATATGTGACTTGGGTGTCATAACTGAAATCTACCATTAAGTAGCTTTCGATTGATATGTCACACCCCAAGCGTGTCATTTGAAAGTGCAGTTTGTCCAGTATTGATTCATATATCACAAGCCATGTTGGCCATTTGAAAATGTTCGGAAGTTCATATTTGAAATATCAATGCATATTCATAATCATTACTGCAGTAGCTTTCGAATGATATATCACAAGCTGTATGTGACACTTATAAAATTGCTTGACCTTTTTCCCGTGACCCTACATAACCTATCTTCGAACCATACGCACTCTTGACCTAAGCTATCGACGGGTGAAATCTGAATTTGAAAAAGTCAAACGGTTCGAAAATTATCATGCGTACAAGCATACGAGTCGCGTGACGTGACAGACGTCATACCAAGTGATCTTAAATTTTTTTGTAATAGTCTTTAAGGTACATAATGTGTATAAATTTTTTAAACATTTTATTTTAATATTAATAATTTTATAGGCTGTTCGAATGGAGAAGATGAGCAGCAGTGTTCTGTGTGCCGTAAGTATTTTTATCTTATCAAGTGTAATCATTATTTTCATATTTTGTTAAGATTGGATTTGATCGGAGGGCATGGAGCTCTAAAAATGCGCAGTCATGTATGTACACCAGAGTCAAAAAGTTGTTTGTTGATTGCCACCGACAAAAATAAGCAAACTCATTTTTCTTTGCATTTAATTCACGCTCCGCACACTCGAATCTCCATCCCGAATACAATATCAGATGCACCCGAAACTGTTTTGGGGCCAAATAATAGCAGGGCTTATTGGAAGTTTCAAGGTACCACATCCGGTGAATTTATACCTTTTGGGGCAAGCCAGCCAAAAGTTAAATCCCCTCTCAATCTTGGAAATTTACAGCCACTGCTTTTCATTCCAAGCAAATTCATCCGGTGGTTAAAAAAATCTAGCTATTTTTATGCACTCACCAAGATGCAGTTCTACGAAAATTGTGTTGATGTTTGCACATTGAGCAATGAGCAAATCACGGCAAGATAATGGGGCATATTGTGCTACGCAAATAGTTGCAGAATAAACAAGAAAGAAACGCGACTAGATTTTTATATTACGCCTTCGGATTCGGGATTAAAAAAGCACATAAAATGCAGACCAAACAGCAAAAACGATGCACGAACTTTGTCCATGTTGGGTTTTTATGCTTCGTTGCTCAATTCGAAGAGATGAGGGGGGACGAGTAATCTTGGGGAACACACTGAATAATCAAGTTGTTTACTTTCTCCAAATATAATTTTCCGTGACGGGTTTCAATCAACATAATTATATCCTCCCGTAGGATGAGATGCATCATCGAATGCGTAGTATTAATACAGGATATTTCCAACTACGAAGCGGTTTATTATGAATTTGTTTCTTGTTTTGACTTATCACTGGAGAAATAATGGGATGCTAATTATATAACATGACATGACATGACGTAAACAAGAACGGGTTCTATCCACTTTCTTACTGCGTTTAGTTTAGTTTCGTTACGTCGCAGAATATTCTGTTTCAGGGCCTGTCTCCGTCTGGTATTCGATCTATCAAAATAACGGAGAAAGTTTTAGGTCTATAACTAACCTCTGAACCCTCTTGTCAAGTCAACGACTCAAGAGCTTATGTCTACTCATAAATGATTTACTAGAGAAAGGAGCGTAAAGGTTAACTCGTGTCGTCTTATGATCTATTTTCAGGTTGCCCCAGAGTGTCTTGAAAGTTCACACCTCATCCTCCCAAAAAAGGGGTTAAGACTTAAGGCGAGGCGACTGCAAAAAAAGATATAAAATAAATGACATTCCAGGAATATCCCATCCATCAGGAATTTTGACGTCACAATCTTGCGTACACAGGTGTAAAGTTTTCTGCCATATTTTAGCTGTAATGTTTTCTTTATACAATAGAATCCTTAAGTAAGTTCAACTCGTCCTACTCGTTCCTAGTATTATCTCATGTTTGCTATTAGGTTTGCTTTCACAAAATATTATACAAATACAAACGTTGAAAACGGAGCCATGTATTGTTATTTAGATAATATCTGTGTGGTTTAGTGTAAAAATATGTGTAGAAAAAAGGGGTCGTAAATCACTCACTAGATGTATTAATACAGTAACCGTAACCAAAAGTAAACTCCGGGGAACAACAATGCACAAACTTTTACTCGAATTGTGCATCCGGAACGGAAGAACAGAACAGATGAGAAGACTCATCTCTTTCTCCCCGTTGAACTCATGCATTTATGTAGTGAGAACCGGCGTGTGTGGCTAGGTACTCATATATACTTTTGCTTGTATTATTAGAAAACATCCACGTATTGAAGCAAACAGTAGTGTAAATGTTAGCTTAAATTAACGTCTACATTCCTTATACAGTTTGCCTCCTCTGTTTCAGTTAAACGCTTCAAAAAGACGGGATAAATCACTCCCTTGATAGTTGGATATTTGTCTGGACCAATTTGTAATTTGCGCAGCTCAGCACAATATCATAAAGAACAGGAAGCGAGCAAGCATATTTCAAAATCGAAATACGTAACCTTTTTCATGTTGGTTTGTGCCTCAGAGGCGAATACACACTTTTGTGTGCAAAACAAAAAGTGTAACTTATTAATCAATTTTTATAGTGAGTAGTTCCGAAACTCGGTTTTATGCTTTTCCAGTTTGCTGCTTTTTATGAAACGCTTGAACTAGTTTTATATGGAGGTAGGTGACTTTTATTATTCACTAGGTTTACTCTTCTCTCGCGAATTAAAAAATGGTATCATTCATTTCATTTACTTGTCACTACCAACGCATTTGCTTTCATCAGTTTTTGATTTCATCCGTAAAGCTGTAAAAGTGAAATGATTTCAAAAATTAAAGCCAACTTTATATGAGATGCTTTTATATTAAACAAATTTCATATCAAACTGTATATTTTACGCTGTTGTAGAGCGAATTACTTACGTAAAATCAGTTTGGACAGGAGTAATTCTCCAACTTGTAACAGAAGCAGAGAAGGACAAATTAATTTTTTTGGCAGTAATCCAAATCTAGCAGTTGCTATTTAGCATAAGAATAAAGCATTGATAAGTGGTAACACAGTCGACAACTTACAGAAAATTGTTGGGTGTATGTTTTTCGGCTGTTGAATAACAAAAAGGCAGACATCAAGTGTCGCGAGCCAAAAGCTATGGAAGCATATATAATATGAGCGAGATTTCTTTTAATTTGATTCTCTACTACGAAAATCTGTACTACGACTCAAGATGACGAGAGCTCTTTTATACTAACAAAAAAGGAAGTATGCAAACACATGTGTGTGTATTCATTACGGAGTAAGTTAATACTTTAAAAATATTGTTAGAGTAATTTGGAGCGTAGTATATATTTTAACTTTTGTAAGCTTCATATATTTTGGCATGAAATTGACAACAACGCAACGCTTGCTTATTGTCACTGACTCATATTCTTCTAAAAGAAAGATCGGAACGTCTGGACGAGGGAACAGGATATTAGACAGGTACTCATCCTGTTCAGTGTTCTTTTTACTCAAGTTAACAAGCAGAAGGAGACGAAAGAGAAGGTCGGTTTTCTAAGAAACCAAAATTGATAAAAAGCAATTACCTAAATAGTTTGCGTTTCTTCTCCACAGCTTTTCTGCCTTTTTTGCGTTAAAAGCTAGCTCCGTTGGCTTCGAATCACTACCGTATTTTCCAAACAAACATTATTTTGCTGGTTTCACATTTGCGGTCCCGGATATTCCTTAGCTGGTATCATTGGGTTGTAAAAAAATCTCTACTGTGTGCAATTCAGCATTGGTTTGGGATGCATCTCCGGCATTTTCAGGTAAACATTAAGGCGCTATTATTTCCAACTGGTGCTTAATGTGCTGTGAGCCGTTTCTAATGAAAAAATATAGCTTTGAGGCTTAGCTTTACAAGAATATGTGTGAGTTTGCAAGAGGATTCTAAGCTCATGTTGTTGATAATTTGGGCTGGCTTCACTTCACCCATGCTGAAATATTTCTGAATGGGGAAGCTCTGCCAAAATATGCAGTTTTAAGGGACTGTGTTGTTCATATGTATGCTTCTACTACTACCGGTTCTTATATAAAGTTTATTCTCCAATTTTTTTATTGGGAGGAAAAACAGAATGAAAAGATTGAGCACAGCTGAAATAAATACCAGACGAATCCAGCCCACTTCAAACAAGCCACACATATACTATGTTAATAG
The DNA here is from genome assembly GCA_001718145.1 of Orchesella cincta. Lineage (NCBI taxonomy): Eukaryota > Metazoa > Arthropoda > Collembola > Entomobryomorpha > Orchesellidae > Orchesella > Orchesella cincta. The sequence goes on from LJIJ01000567.1 coordinate 16,214, forward strand.
GTACGAGAGTGGATGTATTATCTAATTATATTTCTCCAAGTTTTATGCCAGTCTTGATCTCACAATCCGATATTATTTATTTGTAGCTACACGTGTAGGAATGTATAGTATGTGTATGGTGAAATGAAATGATTTTGTTCTTTGATTATTTTTAATTGTTCGCTAAGGAATAGTATGTGAACTTGGCGTTGTAATAATAACACAATAAAATAATATGAATCATCTGCTGGCTATTCGTTGGCTAAGTAAGTGTATAATAATAAAATTGCGCGAATCTCGCAAGATGCTTATTGTTAGTATTATAAATAATGCTTTAAATAAATTGTTGCAAAGTATAAAGAATGTACATTAGGATGAACAAAAGCGTCTATTTTTATTAGCGATGGAAGATAGTGCCACCAACCCTAAAGAATTGTATTTGTTTATTGCTATTAATGCTAGAACTAGATGTACGTGTATAATATTGTTGCTTGTTTTGAGACTCAAGCTCTAATAAATCAATTGAAATTTGTTCCACTCTGTCGTAACCCCTCATTGAAGATTGGTAATTAAAGTTATCAAAATTTCCCCAAAATGTTGACATCATCATGACCTCCAAAACCAAAGCAGGCTAACTTATAACCTTGTTCTGTAACCTCGAGTTGTTGAAATACTAACATTTTGTACCATATTTTGTGCTTCGATTATCGACAACAAGGAAGGAAATTTTTTATTTTTTTTGTGGCGGCTTTGATATAGGTTTAATGCATTTTAATAGCTCAATTAAACTATCGTTCAGTCTCAATGACAGAGGATGCGCCATGTGCCATATCAAATTGTCGGCTGCTTTGCAAACTGAGAAGATTGGCAGCTATTGCATTTGTTTTATATAAAATTATTATTACCTTTGCCATTATATAAGAAGAAATTATGCCACACTGCTCCATCTCCAATTCTTTAAATAGCTGGAAGATGTATGCATAACGAAATGATGTATTTTAAATGGAAACAAAATTCTACAAACTGCATATACATACTCATTGCTAACTTGGCAGTGGAGGAGGAGAGACAGTTGTAATCACATGAGGATACATGAACAGAAGACTGAGCAGAAACTATACGTGCTTGAAAACTTAAGAATGGGAGATTAATGGTTTTCCTCAAGATGTTTTGTTGCGTGTCAGGTAAATACTGATTCTCACGCTGCAGGATCCTGAATTATTTTGATTATATCTGTTTTACTACCTTATGAGATAACACTCAAAGAGTTCATTAAATTCAAGTATATACATACATCGACTGCATAATATTTATAAAATTTTGTGAATCCGTGTGCTGTTGTTGCAGAGCATAGAAAGAAACGCTATCCAATTATTATTAGAAACAAAGGCAACCTCCACATAAAATTGTACAAAATGAAGGTGAAGGTGAAGAAGCTGTTGCTATTATAGAAAATTTTGTTTAAAAAAAATTGCATCGGAAATTTTACAGAAATAATCAATTTCAATGACCCAAGTCTAACCAACAATTTCAATGCTTCCTGGGAAAATTTCTGGTTGATTACGTTCAATCAAAGGAATGCCCACCTGCTCATCAGTCTCACTCTGGTGTGGGGGAGTTATAAAAACAGGTGTACGAACTGAAATAATACGTAATTATGTCTCAGAAAAAAAAGATAATTTAAATTGGAGATGGTTTGTACCTTAACCTAAAGTGATGTTAGATTATACATGTTATATGAACTCATGATAATTAATCAGAACACATCCCTAGTTTATGTCTTGACCACGTAAACGAACCAATGGGTCGGGGAAGTTTCAAGGAGAACAACTTTTTCCGGATTGCAAAAGAGTCTCACCAAAACCACCAACACATTAAGTTCTTTTCATTCGAGATCTAAGAATTTATATGCAAAACGGATTCCACACAAAAACAATCGTTTAAGCTCACAAAAGCTAAACATGCTTGATTATAACATAACATAACACTGTCATTTCAACTAAATATGATATGGCAGTGTTTAGCGTCGATAAATGACAGGTATAACAAATGAACTTTATATACCACTCTCTGAAGCATACATGACGTTGGACCTCCCATTTGCCGTTCAATCATCAACTTTGTTTCTCCACGTTTCACCTTTTTACATGCTCACGTCGTCTTGTAAGTACATCATTTAATGAAAAGACGGGGTTTTATTACCATATTTGGTTTCGCCGTTCTACGCTCCTACACTCACTCTTTCATATCAACTTCAATTCCATCCAGTCCTGCCTTCAAAGGTGTAATAAGCAAAAAACCGTTTGGATAGCACGTAATTACGAAACTTTATGGTAATCCAGTTTTGGTGCTATGAAATACCTGCCGTAGTAGTAGTGCAGCGCAGTCATAATCTACATATTAATTTGAAGAAGCGAGAACATTTTTATGACCCATGTAAATTAATGATCGACACTTTCATTCATGAATATATATCTTCCCATCGTATATGGCGGCACATTAACTAGTTAATATTTAGCTTAGCTTTTGTAAGCTGGCTCATTAATGTGGAGATGAGCATAAACGTTTACATAATTATTGCATATTATATTGTTACCAGCTCCACTTTCCTTACCTAGATCTGCCCTTCAGTTGTCAATCGAAATAGCCCCGTATTTATTGCAGCCCATCATATTGTGCATGACTTCATTTCTCATTAGCTTGACTCTAATTATGATGACTTTGCTGCACGGGGGAAACAATACAGCTTAAACCCTCTTCTTCCGTTAGATTTACTACTCAATTTTATTACTGGATCCATTTTGAGGACATTAAATTTACCCATTTACGGATAAAACAATTTCGTATATTATGTGGGTTCATTCATTTATACAGCGTAGCAGCGCATCTCATGATTTATCGCATTGTAATATTATCATGTTTCTCACTACCGCGGACGTGCAGATTTTATTAAAAACGACGGCAGAAAATAAATCTCGTTTGTTCCCTCATTACAGCTTAACTTTCAAGCAAAGTATAAAAGAGTTTTCGGAGAAGTGAAGCTTCAGCTATTGCACAACACATTTCCGTGATGATAGATAGCAAAATTAGAGGGAAATGAATGCTCGCAAACATGTATTTATCCTCGTAACATATTGGTTCATTTATACACTAACCTGAGCCATACTTTTAGCTCGTTATGGTGGAGGAGCTAGTGGTGGTACGCATCCAATCTTTGCAAGTATTGTTTGTGGCTTCCCGATGTTACTTTCGTAATGTTTATTAGCGTTTTGTAAAGCTTGGACGTACAACAAATAGCTGGGAGAAAAGACAATGCCTTGAAATACTTCACGTTGGGATCCTGGAGCCACTTAATAAATTACTCAAAAGAATTGAATAGCGTAAATATGTTCAGATCTGCGGATCCAAATTCACAATTCACTCCGGGGTTTTCGCTAGCTCTTTCAGATCAGAAGCACCTAGGAAATGTGTTGCTCAACTCAATGGAGCAAAAACCAACTATGAATTTCTAACGCCGATTTCGCTACAAAAAGAACTCAACTGAAGATAGACAGTGGCAAGAGCTATAAGTCCCTATCCAATCCGGAAGCATGTCTTTATTACTAGAATTTGAGACAACTACTGTTTTGTATGGAACAAAAACGAAAAAGGTTTTTGCCCTGGAAAATATAGGTTAACCCTACTTGACGTGTGATATTTTGTGAACACAGAACCTGAGACCACTGCCTGGAAAGTCTGAGGTTTCACACGAGATATACACAAGTTTGTCGGATGTGCTGTGGATGGTCCCATGTGCCCTTCCGTCAACGCTGAGCATACTTAGTACGCGGGCATATTCCATACATTTTCGCTTTTTCCCTACGCTTCTGGTTTTGATGCTCTCATACTTTAGGTAGGATGGAAATTCCCCACTCTGAACTTGTATGTATGCTGCCAGCATTCAAAATGAAGATTTCCATCCAAAAGAACGCCATGGGAAAGTTTCTGGATTGCCATTTCATTAAAATGTGGAGTATGCTCTGCGTCTTCATGGGAAACTGGTAATCGTGCTCCTGCAGATTGATAAAAGCATTTGATTAGAAAAACTACGCTTCTTAGATGACCCACCCATGCCCCGGATGTATCAACGTGCTAAAAATCTAATAAATGAAAACAGGTAAACAAAGGTAACTCCTTAGACCGTTCCTACTAGGTGTAAAATCGCTTAACGTGGCTTGAAATGGTTGCAACACAATTGAATGTTGTACCGGCTTTCATAAATCAACTTTTGACATGCAATACCAGAAATTCCATCTAGGTAAGTTTATATCTCGTCATATATTGTTGTGGTTGAACAGAGTTATGTTGTGCTCAAAGGTGTCCTTGGAAAAACCGTGTGCATTAATTTTTTGTGCTCAAGTTTTGTGATGGGAAATTTTTCGCGTAGTTAGCATTCAGTAGTCCACTAAAACCTTAACTTTATTCAGTGAATGCTCATAATTTTTGTGGATTGAATACGAAAACCCCTGCATGCTCTAAAACGCATCTTCAAAAGCATAAATATAATATTATGGAATAAATCCATAAATTCATACAAATGGAGTTGCATAAGGTTTGAAGATGAGTGAACCAGATAGTTTGCGGTGGTGGTATAGAGCGAAACTGACGTCAGGGAGACTAGCAGTAAGATAGATTGCATTACATTCAGCCTGTCTTTAAAAACGTAGCCAACTTCATATTGCTCAGCTTCATCTCTTCATGCTGCTTCTTCATTTTCGAGTCGCCGGGTTCAGCAAAAAGTAGCCTACCTTTATGGTGCTCACGTGTGTATAATACATCTTTGAAAATTCCATATTGTACAATCCTTTTTGTTGGTTGAGCATCATGATGGATAGAGAAGGTAAAAGTGATGGAACAGCATGTATGCATGGTGGTTTGGTTCATTTTGGTCAGCACATGCTAATTCTGCTGTACCAAAATATGTACATAAGCTCATCTTCTCCATAATACAAAGTTTCATGAACTTTTGGCTTGAATTTGAAACATGTTTCATTGAAAAAGAACATCCAACTGGAAAATATTAGTGTAAAAAATTGCGGCTCCAGCCGGATGAAATGTTTTTTAGACATATTGCCCAACTTTCAAGTCCAATTCATATAGATAATATTAGACGGCTCCACGCGTTGATTTTTGCTGCATCAAAATGAAATTTGGGTTGCTGATCAGATCAGTATTCCCTTTTTTGTTCAACTTTTAGTGCAAAATATTGCCAAAGTTTCATCCATGATATCTTGTATTGCCCCTAGATTATCTAAATACCGCTAGCTAGACGCTAGACCTGCAATGTCCAACTGACGCTCGCCTTAATGCCTTTTTTAATTTACTGGAACCATTTGAAAGTTGTAGCAAAACATGCACGTCCGTGGAAGACGTAGAAGTAGTGGTATTTATATTTTATATCAGTTACTAGTAGCTCCTGACCTTTCTCTTTGTTTCTCTTTGATTGCTCGAGCCCATCCCGTCCATCCTTGTTGAAAAGCTTTGCGGCAGTGAAATAAATGGTTTGCTGACCGCTTCACAACTGTCTGTTTCCAAATTACTTTGCAAATAAAAACCTTCCAGCAGAAAGGAAGATAGCATATGGCAAATTAGGTAAATCCTGAAGACATTTCTGCCAGACTTGGTAATTCGTATTGCATAAACAACTCCAAAGAATGCCTGCCAAGTTCTTGTAAGAAATGGATGGAAGTTTCCAGTCCTTTTTTTAACCATATGATCTGAAATTCTAGATTAGCAAAAGTGTAGGTGGTTTGCACAATTGAAGCAATCAAAGACCTACCTCAATTCACAACGTAATTTCCCAGTAATTTTTGATCGTGAAGGAAGAAACTGCCAATTAAAAGATAAACAGGCCACTTTTTCGTTAGCTTGATTGAGTCAAATTCACGTTTTCTAATTTTTTATAGTCCATAAAAAGCATTCTTTGTAAAATTTGGCAACCGGAACCAGACCAGTTCTACACAAATCTTGTTGTGCTCAACATAAAAAAGAGAATCTAGCCCATTAAAATTAATGCAATTGAAGGCATATTTTTTCCATTATGATGATAACCATTCTACCATTTATTTGCTACATTCATGGTTAACGGTTGAAAAGAACGCTAATATTGCACAACAAATCAATGGAGACTCATTGATATATGACCTTCGTCAAGACTTCAGGCGCAACAAGACAAAAATAACGTATTCTACTTGAGGGAAAAGAAACATAAACCACCTACGCACATAATTTTGATATTGACTGGAGATAGCAGAGCGGTACAAATTAAGACAATGCATGATTCACTATTCCAATCGTTGATTCATTTTTGGAGCTAGACATCGACGCGACACAACTCGTATCATTATCAATCTCATTCATGTGAGACATAATGCAATGGCCACATTTCATAGGCAAAGCTAATTTGAGCTTCGCACTTTGGAATCAAATGTCCCAACTTGGGGAAAGAAACTCATAGAAGGAAATCGTGGAATAGAGTCATTGGACGGGTGTAATAATGATGATACTATATGTGCATGCACTGTCAGGTATTTTATCCATTTCCAGAGAACCGTAACCATCCACGTTGTCTTCATGCCAATTTCTGAGAATGGTTCTGGTTCTAGTCATTGGTGCTGCTGCTTCTGCTTGCGAAACTCCATTGACACAACTTTCCTTGCTTTTGGTTTATCATTTCATTTTTGCAAGATCCGCTTATAATCATAAAATTTTAATATTACAGCCTGACTTAGCGTCAGTAGTATTTTGCTTCTATAGTCTTGGGATGCACCATTTTCGGCAATAGCCGTCATCAAAATACATACATACATCGTTTTTGTTGGTTACTTGCAAGCTATTCCATTCGCGTACTATTAATTCCATTTATCATCATAAGGATACATATAAGTGTACCTCACGTGGCCACTTGAAGCTTCCTACTTACGCTTATTTACAGCTTTGCCATATTTACATTGCTTGTTCTCGATGTAATACGGCGTGCCATTTTTTGCAGCGAAAAAAAAGCAAGGCTTTTAGTCACTAAATCACAAATTTTCCGGTACATGTATCGAGATGAGACTGGCTTCCTCGTGGTTTTTATATCCGGACTGTGTTTCTGCCAAGTTTACGTGAGGCTGACTGAGTAACGACTTGTTGTGTATGTGTGTGGATGCGATGCATGCGTGGGCTGATTGGTATAGGGATAAAATTTCGGAGAAAAATGCTGAAAAATATTTGCTCTAGGTTGAATGGAAGGTTGTCTTCCCGTGTGATGCAACCGTATTATTACCTATCATGCTTGCTGAAAGTCTATTTTTCTCGAGAACTACAAAATTTCATTGAGTCACTTAAGTCCCAAGAAAGCGTGCATTCACCAGTTACGTAAGTACCTACACTAAAAAATACACATTGACGACAATCTCTCCTTGTTGTTGAAGCAATTGTCTACAAATAAGGAGCGCGGAGCTTGGTATTTAGCAAAATATATTCGGTATTGCGTATTCGTGGGCGAGTGGATTATCTCCAAAAAACATGGTGAATGACAGATGAATGATAGGGACAAGTCTGAGAATTCGAATATCGTATTATAAAAAAAACCTGTGATATATCCCTCTGCATTCCTATTCCACATTAGTTTCCCCTAAAAATGCCCTGTTTTGAATAATGGCAGTGTAAAACCCGTCGTTAATACTTCAACACGATTCCACTTGTGGAAGTATTGAAAATTTCAACCCGTTGCATTAGTGTTGTTATGCCCAAATTGAATCCCTAGTGATCTAATCGTCATCATCATGGCACAAAAATCTTGAAGGGATTCGACACCATGAATTCTCGATGAGAAGGATTTTGTCAGAGATATAAAGTTTCGATAAATAAAATCCTTCAGAGACCTTGTTTACTAAAGAGTGGTCCAATAAAAAAATTTCTTTGGAGACAACCTACTCTCTCTACTTGAGCGATCTAAACACGTGTTTACTTGCAAATTGCATGACATTCGCAAAACTTGTTCTAAGAAAATTGACAATAGAAATGAGTATACAGAGTGTGTACACATTCGTTTGAATCAGTTAGACTTCAACTCACTTTCAGCTGAGCTTGAGAGCCGATCTACTTTTTTGTTTAAAATGAAGTTCACTCATAAGTGAGTAATGGAATGGAAAGGTGAGTAGAGTGTGTACAATACACATATATACTCGCGTTCATTCTCACTTTGTGTTAGTAATATTGCAAAAAGATCACACAGCATAAAAGGGTGCCGACGGAGGTGCCAAAGCAACTTCTTTGCTGCGCTCACATCACATTCACATGCGCTCAGTAACAAACTGAATCCCGAGGATGGTGATTGAGAGCTATGCTGCAGAATTGCATGGCGAGATTATTTGTTGGTATGTAAGTCAACAGACATATAATCCACATTCAAGGTAGAGCACTACCAACAAAACTAGCTACTCGAGTTAAAACCAACTCACTTCAAATCACTCTGGAACTGGAAGGAGATTGTTTGGTGAAAGTAAAGGGGAAACGGGAAGAGACTCTGAGTTGTTGGTTGGGGTATCCTGCTCACAGCCCAAGCGGCTCAGTTGTGTTTAGCAAGTCTAGTGAAACGTAACTCAAGTGGTGAGTTGTGAGCGACATAAAATCCTTAACGATTCGCATTCCTCTCTCTAGTTAAAGGCAAACTCGTTATGAAAGAATCCTAGCTTCAGTGATAAAAAAGGTTTGTAACAGGGAGGAACGCGAATAACTTCAATTTTATGGGGTTCGTTGATTGTGACATTTTAACTCTAAAATTAAACAACTTTTGTACTCAATCCTTCCAAAAAGTGGTCATTAAAATTATATTGCGATTTTGCGATAACCGTCCAGCAGTCTGCTGGGCGATTTGAGACTGGGAACTGGAAAATATTTGGTTGTCTAACTTGCAACCACAAAGAAGCTTTAGCGTGTGTGCAGTGTAGTTGTCCGCCTACTTACCATAAAAGTCAGTGGTTTACTACAACAATAACCTTGCCATTATTATGCGTTTGAGAGCGATCGCTATCATTCCGCAGTTGTTAATAAATGTCGCACAGGAATATTTCACGATACATACTACTCCCATTATATCATGCAAGTGCTAGCGTTATTACATTAAAAAGAGATAACGATTTGGGAATGTAAATGGGATATTAGAAAATTCATGACTATGACACTATTGTGCTCGCACAGCAGCAGATCACATTGTGTATCAGGTAGACAGTTATTGTGTCTGTATTAGTTTGGTGAACTTTTAGAGGGCAACAAAGAAATTACGTAAGTATCTAACAAGCTGGAAAAAACTAGTCGAGTCAAGTCAAACTCAAATATATTCTATTTACAGTTCTGTTGTGCACAATAAATAATTCTTATGAATTTACGATCATTATAACCACCATCATGAGACACACGATGTCAACATCATTACTACGACCCAAAGCGTTAACCAAAATTTGTTCCAGGAGAAGTGAGATAAACTGGTGACGACAATAATAATTGGGACAGACAAAATAAAATGGTTGAGGAAAAGTTTTGCTTGTATCTATTTCTCATCTGCTTCTTCTTCCTCGAGAGTTTCAGAGGAATTATGTGAACTAAAGGCTCAGACAAACTGAACAAAATGGGAGAGAATAGTGAAGAGAGTGAAGTTTTTGGGGTCTCCCGGGAGGTGACTAATTGGACTACAGCAGCATCTGCTGAGCTCCTAGACTATGGCGATAGTTGGTCAGCAGTGTTCTCCAATGCAAGTATTAATGGCTCAGTGGAAGCTAATAAAACATCATCTACAGATTTCAAAAGGGATGAGGAACTGGCAAAAGTTGAAATGGCTGTGCTCGCCCTCATCTTCATCCTCACTGTTCTTGGCAACTTCATCGTTCTCCTTGGGATCTTCTTCCGGAGGCAGAAGATGACAAGAATGTATTACTTTATTCTCCATCTTTCTGTGGCTGACCTCATCACCGCATTTTTCAACGTGCTCACCCAGCTCTTTTGGGAGATAACGTACCGTTTTCAAGGGGGGAACGTGCTCTGCAAGTTTGTCAAGTATACACAGATTCTGGGGCCGTATTCCTCCTCATACGTTTTGGTAATGACGGCATTGGATCGCTATCAGGCCATTTGCTACCCACTGAGTAATTGCACTTGGACGGCGAGGAGATCCAAGGTCATGCTAGGTCTTGCTTGGGCCATCTCCCTCCTTTTCAGCGCGCCCCAGACCTTCATTTTCAGCTACCAAATAGTCCAACCTGGGACGGACACTGATGCTCCAGTATACGACTGTTGGGCCACATTCCCAGAAAACTGGGGGGCTAAAGCTTACGTCACATGGTACTCGATAACCGTCTTCATCATTCCATTGATCATTCTCGTCTTTGCGTATAGCTGCATAACGAGAGCCATTTGGATCAACTTTAACATGAAGGCGGCGAGCCGAAATCATGATATGAATGAGCGACGAATTGTGAGAGCCGACTCTGATGATGGAGAAGGTCCCTCAAATCATAGTCAGGATGAGTCCGTCTTCCACCGTGAAGGTCAACTCTCCCTCCGTGCGAATGCTAGTCATACAATTTCCGATAGCGCACCCAGCAAAAAATCCAACATTAATCTTTACAGTCTTTCCAAGCACTCGTTGACAACTAGGTCCTCCACATCATCAGCTTCTGGAGTGGAGAACTGTGCCACCAAAGACACATCCCGCAAAAAGTACAGGGATCAGGGGAAGAAGAGTGTGAATAATAGAATCACCACGAGAACATCAACATCCTCTTGCACCACTCAATCAAGCATAACTCTGTCTCCATCGTTAAGTAGCCGTCGCATGTCTGTGCCTGATGATAAAGGCAGCGAGGCCAACAAAAACCCACTGTGCTTCACAAGTCACAAAATGTTTACATCCCAAGAAGCCACTTTCAACAACACACAAGAAGAGCAGCTGCAACTGCTTCGCAAGGAGCCAGAAAGAAATGAGCTCGGGAGCACTTCAGCAACTGACAAAAATGATTTGGAAGGTAATGGAACCAATGGCAATGGGGTGCAGATGAAAAATGGAAGTGTCAAATTCTCTGGAGCATCCGACATCTGCCAACACGGCTGCTCTGAGAAACGCTGTAACTTTTGTCACTTGTCTCCTAACGATCATGACCGGAGATATTCCACTGATGGGACCAACTTGGAGCGGAAAGACAGCATATTAAACAAAGCTCTGGTGGAGAAACAGACGAGCCCGGAGAGAGAAAAGCAACAAAATCAAATTTATCGTTTTGCGGGGAAATCAAGCGCTCGTCATTTGCTCTTACCTACGCAAAATCGACTGTCAAAGAAGGGGAGAGGTGGGAGTTACAGCAGCACTTCGGGTGGCAATCAGGGGGGAAAACAGAGCACAAAATCGCTGATGGCCACCTCGTATGTGGGGCAGCAGCCAAGGACGCATTCTGTGAAAGGGATTTCCAGAGCTAAAATCAAAACCATAAAACTGACTGTAACGATAATCTGTTGCTACATTTTCTGCTCATCCCCTTTCATCGCTGCACAGCTTTGGTCTGTCTATGATCCGTATGCGATGACTAGCCCTTTTTTCTCAGGTAAAAAAAAAACCAAATATTTCATTTTATGACATACAACGTTTGTAAAGTTGCCTACTTTTACTTTCCCTAATGGAAGCTGTCTAATGTATTTTGAGTTGTCATTGATCATAGCTTACAAACAAGAGAAAGCTGTTATGTTATGAATTTTACGAATGAATGTGGGTAAAAGTGGCACTTGAGATTTGAAGAGAGCTACTTTAAGGTACTCCAGTAACCACGCATAATTTGAACGCCGCTAAGTTCGCAGTCCAAAAATAGTTGCTGGTTAGATTAGTCTCTGTCTTCAACAACCCTTGGTTTAAAGTCAAAAGTTTTGGGACCGCTCGGTTTTCAACTGGTGGGATCTTTAGATTTCATTTAAAGCTCGAAAAATGAATTTTTGCGTTGAGCGTGGGATATACCTATATTTTACTTTTATTACAAAACTTCACCATTCTATAACAAAAAGCCTTCGTGTTCATTACGAGCTTCTGAAAACTTTGAGCTGATAATCTATTGTGTGAACTCTCATTCCATTGTTTATTTTGTGACCATTCATCACTACACTTTTCCAGAGGCATTTTAATTTCTTTCATAACAATATACTTAGTTCACTCCATTCCAGGTTCCCAGAAATAGGTATAGTCTTATAGGTATACTGTTTTCATTCTTATTGGCCAAGCTCCACAGTTTTCCAAAACATCGGCTCCATTTTTCTGGTTCACCCGCTGCTTTGAACTCATCGAAGGCTGTAAATTCTTTTCGCTGCCACAATGATTGACGACCTTTTATTGTGGATCGAATTACCATTACGGAAGCTGTGCATGGATGCGGCTTTAACGCTTTAGTCTTTTTTGTGCTCTGCCACCTCCAGGCATTCTGTTGTGTACACTACCCAACAGATATAATAGACATTCGAGAAACACGTCCTTTGTCATTACGTTACGTAATTTTACTTGATAATAAGATTCTTCTGGATAATCAGAGCAGAGCCAAGGGAAAATGATGAAGATATACATATATAAGGCATGATAACGAAAATGAAAAGTAAAATGTCCTTCTAGAAAACGACACCTTTGTTTATCTTAATAAATTAGATTTATGTAATAAAGGACAAAGTTTGGAACATGAATGAACCCCGGTGTAAAATAACCGGAAGAAGTTGCTTTTACTTTCACATAATATACATAGTTTGATATAACTTTTGATGAAACATTTTTTATTAAAATATACCCAGCTATAACTTGAAACTTATCTAAATTGTACAACACATCTCTGCTAGATTCCAACTTTTGTTAAAAGCTGTGCCGTCCTTGAATAAAAATATAATAAACATGTGTAGGCAGATATTCAGATATGAAACGTGTGGGTGGTGCGGTGATGCCATCGCAAAACACAAAGACAATCCGGCAACAGATTGGAATGAGTGGCACAAAACATAAAGAAAGCAAGGGCATATTAAAATGCAGAGCCACAAGCAAAAGTTTGCATAATGTATGCAATTATAATATTATCTTGATCTAAAGTTTTCGACTCCCTAATTTTTATTTACTACAAGAGAGCATCTCACTAACTACCACTGCCACAAGTGTCTGGAATACCATGTCATTTATAACTTATGCTGCTAATTGTTCCAGGGAGATGAGCAGACAGATGATTTGCATAAGTAGCGGAAACAAATTGTTTGAATGTTGTCAATCTCATAAACTTTAGCGGATGTTAAGCTGTGTGTGTCAGCCTTGAAATGGTTTGCGCATCCGAGAACAAAATTTTGACACGATAGAATTTCCAATTTCGGTTTGGTTTGGGGTGCAAATAAAATTTTATATTTTGCATAAATCTATAAACCAAGAATGTGACGCTAACAAATTAGAGCGAGAAAACGCGTATTTTAGTCAACAAAGCGCAGAAATAGAAAACTTTTTCCATTAGTCCTTTTTGCATGCCCGACTTTGAGTAGTTTGTGCCTTTTAATTTTGAATCATGTATGCATAATCATCCACAGAAAATAATTTAGTATAGCCCATTCATCCGCCTGCTGCCGCCGAAAAAAGGCCAAGAAATTCTGACTCATTCATTCCATTTCCATTCATGATGAACTTGAAAATGAATACCTACTTTTTCTTGCGAATGGCTTAGAATTTCAAACAGGCATGGTTTTTTTTTCTTCACTCAAGTTCTCAGGGATGGACGAATGGTCCCTCCTTCTTCAAATAGGTCGTGTATTGACACGAGTTTTAAAACTATTTTTGTCTGCATAACCTTTCTTTGTTCTCAATTTAAAAAGGAGCATGATGAGCATGCAGAGAAAGAGGAACTCTGAGCTCTCCAAGGAGCTCTTTGTCATTTCAACTGCTCTCAAGAGTTTGATGTGAAGGTATAAGATGCATACATTTATAATTATCATTATAATCGCCAACTTTATAGGGATTATTAAGGAACAGTCTCAGAGTTAACGTCAATTCATCGCTAAGCTTGAACCATCATGATCATCATGAATGAACTTTGGGGAGCACTAATACAGAGCTTTTATCCTGCAACCATACCATATTTGTCTGCATATTATGCAGCAAATTGTAATATATGGAGTGATAAGCATAAGAGTACCTCTATTCTAAGTAATCGGAGGACGGGTTATCACTTTTACTTTTGGCACTACACAGTAAAAGCAGGTTTGCATATACTAGAGTTGCGCTGTGCGATAGAAAATTACCCACAGGAGTAATTGGAGATATTATGATCAAACAACTGTCTTAATGTGAACCATTATAAAACTTTGAGTGTGCCCAGGTCATAGTCTTTTATGCAACGGAGTGTGCCTATTTAATTTGTTTTGTTGAACCAGCAGCAGAAACAGTTTTCACAAAAATTTACGAAGAAATTGGAGCACGGGTCTAAAACTTTCAAGTGAAAGACGAAATAGCTTCACACGAACCCTTCAAGACATGTCGTTTGATCTGAGGAATTCTTATGATTCCATTTGTACCGTGAATCATGTATCATGTGGACAGTCACTGCTCCATAGTCCTTTCTTCCTCTTTTTAGCTTTAATGTAAGCAATCCTATAATATGATAGGTTTTGAAAGATGAGATTTTTGGTACCTTAAAATGTTATATCTTGTGGAATATAAATACGGTAGAAATGCTTGAAGCCATTTGATTCAAAATCGATAGAAATCCCATGATAATTGTGCTCGTGTTATACATAGTTAGAGTTGAAAGGTCCCGTCTGCGCAGCGAATATAAGTCGAGAAATGTGTTGAAAATGTGATATATTTTTGGTAAGTAACACGTTACAAAATTAATTCCCGTTGGGGTTCTTTTTGCTCATTCATCTCTTTGATGGATGCCAATAATAAGATTATCATTTAACTACTTAGATTTAAAAGGAAAACATGAGATTATCTAACTGGCTAGACAAACTAATCGACTTTTATATTATGGATGACAACTGAATACATCTCATCTTCCTTCGCTGAACTAACAGCTAGCAGATGTCATGTTGATTTTTGAAGCATATTACTTACAATGTCTGAGAATTTCGTTACATAACATTCCTGGGAGTTCTTAATTTATTAATTTCCAAGCTAAGAATAAAAACTTGTAAGTTTTAATTACCAAAGTAAGAAATGTAACTAGCAAAAAAGCTTCAAAACTGTCGACCTGTTTTGGCCAAAAAGCGGAAAATATTATTGCCAATTTTCCGACAGTTGGGAAAAAGATTCATCCTTAACTTACTTAACCCTCTCAACTTTCCAAGTTGTGCTTAAGTAACCGAAAGAGAAAGTCACATGCTCTGTGCAATTACAGATTAACTCAGAAATAGAAAGAAGACTGGATGGTTGGTTGATCTTCTTCTTAACTAATAATATCTTAAGAGGATTGTGTGTTCAACCTAAATTATTACATGACCTTCTATAGGTTTAAAATATAGTTTCGAGGATCGGAAAAATATTAGGGTTTTATGTTTGTTCACTCATATTATGTTAGCTCAGCTCAGACGTTCTTATATTTTTGAAGGACACGCAAATTTAAGGCAAAGAAGTCACGTTAAATCATTATATGGTAAAGCTTTAAATATTGGATCCTTTTACTATTCTTTACACAAGTTGAAATTATGTCTACCATATCCAATCAAACACTCCATCTTTTTCCTAATTATTAATTTTATTTGAATTTCCAACTTACGTAACTAGAGGAGTAACCAAACCACAAAACCT
The DNA here is from genome assembly GCA_001718145.1 of Orchesella cincta. Classification (NCBI taxonomy): domain Eukaryota; kingdom Metazoa; phylum Arthropoda; class Collembola; order Entomobryomorpha; family Orchesellidae; genus Orchesella; species Orchesella cincta. Next base: position 32,013 of record LJIJ01000567.1, read on the forward strand.
CTCAACGTTCAACCAGTTTCCTTGCACGTTGGTAATGACAAAGTTCACGCCTCGAAACCATTGTAACTTGAGTGCATCTTCATTTCGTGGATGTGCTCAATTGGAAATTTCAAGAAACTCCAGAAATGAAAGGATCTAGTATCAAGTTTGCCCCTACATTCCAAGAAATTCTAACCAATTATGATTCCAGTCAAGCAAGCGACTATATATTCTTGAGGCTATTAACTAGGCGCTGGCAACCCAGTTCATATTCTAGAATTTTGGTGAAAGCGAGTATGACTGATCGACTTCTTCTTCTGCAATCTGGTTAATCCAATACCTACAAAGTTTCTGTGTTTCGAGAGCTCTGCAAACATTTGATACCTAGATGGCTAAAGTGAAAGTCCAGTTTTCCGATTAACGAAGAGAAAGCTTAGAAGAGCAGTATTATCCAACACTTGAGAAAGTCTAATGTCCCATAATGCCCCATATATTTTTATGGTGTGTGTTTCGCTATTCCTTACGACTTTCTCTTTACTGAGAAATCCAGGTTGAGTTGTTAAAGTTGTTTACGTAGCTGCCGCAGTATCAAAAGTTGTTTGTAGTTTGAGGAGCAAGCTGCTTACACTTGACTTATCGCAAGCTCAGCCGCTTGCTTGATAAAATACCACCACGAGTATATATGATATGTCATGTCAAAACCTCTACAAGGAAGGTGTATGGTGTCATGTTAACTCCCTGGGTGTCTGGAATGTATGTAATGAACGCGAATCTGTCAGATCCAGAGGTTTTCTCTCTCTTTCTTTGATACCCAAAGTTTTTACATATATAGGCTAATTTTAATTGTCCTCCCAGTGAAAAAACTTTTAGTTGCGTAAGACGGTTATCTAATTCTTACAGACCCACTGCTAATCCCCAGAGCTTTCCTGGATCAACAACCTTTCAGATACTACTTTCTCTTTTAAACTTGGACTTTCTTTCAAGTGATCTTAAACTATATATACAATAATGTCTTTATATATCGGCGTGGGGTTTAAGTATTTTATTATAAATACTTGAAAACGTTCAAATGTTCAATGTCATATATTATCAAGAATTGTGGTTTTTTAAATCTGACGTATTTCCTCTATTTGTTTTCTGTCTAGGACCAACATTCACCATTCTGACACTTCTCGCATCCCTCAACTCCTGTGTCAACCCCTACATTTTCCTTTTCTTCAACCCAAACCTTCTCGAGAACTGTTTTCGTGGAATATTCCGACCTAAATTCCCAGCCCGACGTTTCAACAACGGTGGCTCACCGCTGTCTCGAACCATGTCTCAGAGCAAAAAGGTTCAACTCGGAGTTACCGTTGTTGGTGGCAGTCTTGGAGCAGGTGGGGTGGACTCCGGAAAGCAGTAGCGGCACGAACAACAGGAGGAAACAATGGATCTCCACCAACGTCTGTAAGCCGTTTATCCCCAGTAATAAGTCGAGACCAGCAAAAATACCATCAAGTTCCAGTTAATGGCTATTTAGAAAAACTACCAGAAAAAACGGAAATTCCCAATGCTGTTGAGCTCGTTGATTCCCAACCAGTCACCAGCATCTGCTCAAGTCAAACAGGGAAATACTCACAACCGTGTAGAGTAGAGACGGCGCTGGTTGGAGTTGGATCTAAGAATCACGTTAGCAGCCCCCTCATCGCATAAATATATAGCTTTTAAAACAAAGCACCAAACAAAACACAGGCATCTCATGTTACCAACCACTCATTTTCTCTCTCTAAGAATTTAGCTCTATTACGTATGTATATCCGTATTATATATCTTTAGATAAATATAGTATTTCAAGTAATTCCTTTCCGGATTCAATTTATTGTATATGTACAAGTTGGATGAGTGTGAACGAAAATTCGATTATTTCGTGAATGAGTTTTTGGGAGAAAAACGAAGCTAAATGTAATTTATTTTCCTACAAATTCGCAGTTTTTCATATATACTCAATTCCCTTCAGGGAACACGATAAGGAGTGATTGACAAGGTTGCGTGATTTGATGTACAATTTGTAGTTTAGTCAAAATGCTAACAGTAAGAAGTTAAATGAATGAGTGTACGAGGACATTTTCATAAAGCTGAATTACCAACCTAGGTAAATTGAACAATGAAACTTAATGTGAGATTACAGATGAAGTGGAGGCGAACGTGTCATTTTAAGAGAATGAGGCACGACCCGGAATTATGTGTCGCTATAAAAAGTACGTCTAAAAATTGGATTTTTTGGAAATAAAAAAAACTAATATCCTGTTCCTACATGATTTTGGCTGGCTGGACGAATTTAAACAATTGTTGTGGGTGGATGTATGTTGATCATTGTACAGGCAGGACCTGTATAATGGTGACTCATGTCAAGTTTCAACTTTTACCAGCGTGACATGCGAAATATGTTATATAAACCCACCTCCGGATTCCGACACGATCTACCATGATTTCACATGACATGATTTTTTTAAGGAAAAACCGTAACGTGTGATTTAAGCAGTTGTGCGTGCTATTAAACTCCAAAATAACGTCAGGCAAATGTCATCGTTCTCGTGCAACAAATCGTTCGTAGTCTCTTTTCAAATAGAAATCCTTTTCAACGTGTGCATTGAACGTATTAATGGTTTTTATTGACTGCGACTGTAAGCTATGACTACTCAGTGATTTTATTTCCTATTCGCCCACTCGATCTTCAAAGAACGTCGTAAAATGTTTGGACTATAGATAGATACATTATAAGAAGTTATATGTATGTATAGGCTAGGGAAACTTTGTGTCGTTTTTATTTGGAAAGTGGAAAAAATGCAACGCAGAGAAGAAAAGGAAACTGAACTCTGCTGCAAAAAAAAGTCATTCCATCATATGAAGCATCTTGATAACGAATTTACTTACTTTTTCAATAGGGAAAATAGGGATGTCTATTTATCGCGGTTTCACTGAAAGGAAAAAGGTTTGCTGTGATATGGAACATGAATTTGCGTGACATAAGGTCATAATTTTGATTTGTTGTACACAATGTCCATACATATTTTCGGTTCAATTGTTTATAGTTTCTAGTAAATGAATCACACTAGGGAAAAAATGATAGACTGTATTATTAGTATCACCCGACACGATTACACCGGTTATATACCTACCACGCAAATCAGATACGAGAAAATGCAGCTTGCTGAAGGGAAACGAGATTTACGTGTAAAAATTGAAAGTGCAAACTCGTTGGCTGAAAATGGCCGTAAAAGTTGCGTTGGCTCAAAAACAGTATAGGACAAGAGGAGTTGCACAAGATATTTTGTTAGCTGGAAAGCTGAGGCAGTAAATTACAAATGAAATGGGAATATTACATGAACTATTGAAACGTACGCAAGAAAGTCACTTCTCGCTTATCGTATTATACCTATCAAGTCAAGACTTTATCCAGTCTATATTTTTCTATTTTTGTCTTGAGATTTCTTGGTTCCTTTTATGACAAATTTCCTTCAATATATTACACTATTGAACATGCGACATGCGACCCGAAAATAACTTCCTGTCTCACACATAACGTGACGTGTTGAGAACCGAAATGATTCTGCATTTTTTCTAGCTGCCATGTGTGAAAAAAGAGCAAAAATAGAACTGCCTATATTTTGTGACAAATACTTTACAACTGATCCTTTGTTTAACCAAGACTTCTAAAATATTTACACTCTTGTCACACATGTAATATGTCCTATCGTAAAATTGACACACTTACATTTGACTGTATAAAAAAATTTGTGTTCAGCTCTCTCAGCCAATTCACATACGTTTCAAAGTTACATTTTACACACCGTGTGGACAGCTCGTACTGACATTTTTCTCTCTCCACTTTTTGACGCATTTTGTTTTAAAAGTCTAGGAATTGTTTTGTAAGTCCATTAATTGACTCGTCGGCTCATGAAAAAACCTAACTTCACAGTGATTTCGGATATAAAAACGTGAGAATGGGGCCGATGGCAGAAAATGGAACCTGTCACGGGAGCTCTGCTAATAATATGACACCAAGCCTGCATGGTTTTCAAGGTAAATGTAATTACAACTGTCTCCTAATGGCACATGGACAAGTTGACCTTGTCATTTAATTGGTTTGGCTTTTGTCAAAACAGAACAGTTTTTATAGAAAACGTTAGTTGAAGAGTGAGAATGACAAGCCAACTTTTAAACGTTTTGGGCAGGAAATTGATGTACAAAAGTTTGGATTCTTTTTTCCCATGAACAGTTACTACACGCAGTCAATAACGTTGTCTTTGTCAAAGGACAGACCCCTATGCATTCATATATACAAGGTTCTTAGAGACTGGCTTGAATCTCAGAAAAAATATTCGTGACGTTCCAATAAAAAGGTTTGCTTAACTTGGAAACTTTTTCCATGCTACGCAAAGGAAGCAGTCATTCGTGTACCTTCTATATTATAGATCATCCATAATTGATGTTCAAATTAGACGTCGCAAACCTAAATATGTATGTTGATATTTAATTTACGCACGAATTATAATTGGAGTTCCCGATTTGATTCCAAAGTATTTTTAAGCTTGAATAAATCCCTAGTTCCAACTGTATTCAATGTATTCTAGTTCCTAAGCACAATGTATGTTCTTGTACCTTACGAATAATACTTCAAAAATTATTCCACTTGACTTAATCATAAGTTACCTATATAGACGATGTAGAAATAGCTAAATATTTATGTCAACTGTCGTTCCTCACTTACTACATATATAAATATAAGATTAGCGAACAAATTATTATTGTATTTATCCTTTTGTAAACAAACTTTTATTGTAAAACAGGTTTCCATTATGATGTGTATTTCGTGTGTGACATAAACATGTTATGTAATCACATTTATACATATATCATATATATAAAACATGACTGTTTTGTAAAATATATTATTTTATGATCAAAATGTACTGATACTGATATTAAATCCATATATTTACTTATGAAATGTCAAGCGCCTCCATTAAATTCGTGCTATTCATTTCCAAGCCCAAAAGTGGAGTCTTGAAAGCATTCAATTTGCAAAGCCGTCATCAAATAATCCATATTTTTTCCTTTGTTGCCATAAATGCTTATTTCAACACGTTCTAGATTCAATCACCACCAGCTTCAGAACTGCTCAGGTAAAAGCTTCTTTACACAACAGATCAATCAATGGGATTTGGCCTATCATATACTCACTTTAAACTACTCCATCAGGCATGTATGTGCATCCAGACTCGTCGAATACATTTCCGACTGGCACTTAAGGTGATAAAATCAGACGTCATCATGAATTTGGGTACTTTTCCGCAAGAAGAAAACCAAACCAAGGCATTTCTTGTAACGTTCCGTTGTAATGCAGGGTTTTGTCGTGTTGAGTTATTCGCACAAGTGTTTTTGCAACCATTTTATGCAGGTGGGATATTCTGTCTGATGGCAATATTTCATGGCAGAAAAATGCAAAACCTGAGTTTATTCCAGACACTGTAATATACATGTCAAAACCTGTGTTTGCGTAAACTAGAGCGGTGATAAAAAGGATGGGATGGTAAAATCATCAGACCATTATATTAAATATTATGTATATTAACAAATAACAAACCATGAACCATAAATTTTGTCCACATCTATTATTCATTAGTAGGAGACTTTCGGAATAGTAGCGTTGCACGAACGATGTCATCAAGCACCTTGGGTTCCTACTATATGCACATATTTTTGTAGCATAAGTCATTTTTTTGCACCATACGTATTCTTGCGTGACAGAATTAATAGCTTCTATCTGCTCATGTAACATCTAAAAGGAATACATAACTTCAAAACGACAAAAGTTTCTTGGAAAAAGAGAATGAGATTAGGTATTTACTTGGATCAAAAATATGGAAATGAAATGGTAGGCGCTTTAATGTTTTATTTGCAGTTTGTGAATAAAAGCATTTGAAACATATGTGTTGCTAAATTAGAAATGCTAATAATTGATTAGGTTATTAATAGCCAGTTTGATTTTGTCCAAGTTAATTCAATATTGCAATTTGCGTCAATAGATAGGAATAATTTGTTTACTCTATGAAACTTTTGTTTGTGGCGTAGCTTGTACATGAATGAAGGTCCCTCAAAGTGCCCTGCAGAACTGAATATTTAATTCCAGTGAGGATTTAAACACAATGTTTGCGCAATAAATTGGAGGTACTGGAATGGGATGCAATGTTTTATGCTCTTGTTCTATCCAAACCGGTCGTTTATGGATAGCGAAGGATGTCAGATTGTAAGCGCCAGATTTGTAAAAAAATCGGACATTATAGGAGAAACAACGTTGTTAAATAAGAAAATTTATTTCATAAATGCTTTGGCATTTTTACTAGAAAATTTTATAGTTTGCATAAAAATGTTAGCTGACGCTGAAATTGATGCATAATACATAACGCACGTCTGGGTCAATAAATATCTATAAAAACAGATAAAGAAACTCCACTTATGGTTGTAAATAATAAATATCATTCCAATATTGCTGGAACGTTTAAGCATGTGGGATACCATGAAATATTCGTGCGCATTTATTGGATCTGCGTATATTATGCATGTCTTTAAATTTTTCCATGATATTTTATATGCACATCATACACAGCCTGGAAAACTACTGCATTCCGACAAACCATTTCTCCATGATCCTCCAGCAGTGATGAAATCTAAAGCTACAGCAGCTTAATATTTGGTATAAGTATTATCGATCTGTTTTATAAAGTAATTTGTGGTGTTTGCTGCTGCATATTGCAGTAAAAAACAATACCGTCTTCCAATTCCCAATACATTTGAATGACTTATTCATTTCTGCAAGAATAATCTTCACATCAAAAAGTGTTTGAGATAAACAATTCTGCTGAACATTTTTTTGATTCATTTGAAATTATCTTTTGCACAATATCCTTGATATTATTTCATGCACTGGAGAAATTAACTTCGTGACACAATCTTATAACACACACCGGTTTATATTTAGCCGTTGAATTAACATAGACCCAAGGATCTCCATATTACTTCACTACTTCGTGTTTCCCTTTGAGACTCACAGACAGAATGACAGCTCATTGGTATTGATTACATTCAGCTGCATATGCTGGATGGGACGAACTTCAGATAACGAATGCATGGGAAATGCACGTACCAACTAGAAAGCGACCTTGAGAAATCGTTAAGATAAATTACATTTGCTACTTGCCCCCACGCCTCATAAATAACGAACGGACTGCAGCATATAGCTCTGTATTTACGTGCCTAATTTACAGAAATTTAAGTAACAAACTTACGTTCACGAAAGTGAGATAAATCTCTTTGATGCAGTGATGTTTTTGGCATATATAATGCATAATATATTTCTAGTTCTAGAAAACTTTATGAAATGAGTAAAACAAGGAAAAATTTGTTACAAAAATTTACATCGTTAGTTCCATCTAATCAACGAATCAAGCACTAGCTCGAAGTAATCAAAGCAAATTACACTTTTATAAAGTGAATGTATGAATAAATGAATGGTATACACAGGTGTGAATTGGATACTATCAATTTGTTACAAGGCAGTTAAATGTGGGAACGCATATGGCATAATGTATTTTATTGAGTTGAGATGATATAATTGCCTATCCATTTTAACTCATTCGATTCCTGTCTGCAGCTCTCTTGTCGCGTGGCAAGTTTTGCTCTAGCAGCACTGCATATTGAGTTAGCACTCCAAACTGCAACAGAATGACAGGTATATTGTAGATATCTAGCACACTTGTTAGTACAATCGACAATCCCATATAAAGCAAAGCAAGAAAGGTGGAGCACAAATTATATTATGATAGACGGGTTATAAAGTTACAGTTATATATAACAAAGGAGGCAATTACTACGAGACGAGCTCACTCGTGATGTGATGAGCAAGCGAGAGCATAACAATGGAATGAGTAATGCATTTGCATATCATTTCCTAGTACGAGACTCATAGTCATAATGCAGTTCATTCAGAGTTTGTATACACCTTAGTGCCTCCGGCGTGGTGCATTCATTCTCACAGAGAATGATTATATTGTGTTGTAGGGCTCATCACATCATCTTTACTCGTCGTGGAGGGGTCTTCACACGGGTACCTATCTACCCAACAATATATATTAAGCATAAGTGCATCTAGCTTAAACACTGCAATGAATGGTTGTGTCTGTCAAATTGAAAAGGCTTCCCTTCCTGCACGCACAAGCCTAATATATATGTACGTGCTAATGCGTATACGTAATTTTGAGCAAGAAAACATACACATCATTTTTAACATTGGAGTATTGTTATTGTGCATAACATTACGTGCTACTCATGTACTTTGCTCACAGCCCCATTTGTGAAATTTCAGAAGGGATTATAGATCATTTTATTGTGTAAAACCAACCCAGTCATCATTCTAAAAACACTTCTAAATGAAGATCTCATTTAATCCCACTTTGCATATTAGAGCCGGAGAGAATGGCAATTCTTGTTGAGAGCCAAGCCACAATCATCATCATCAGGATAAAAGCCAGTGCTGCCCTGTGAAAGGATGTTTGCATCGCAGCGCATCAGCATCATCATCAGCCTCGTTAAGTGAATGAGAGGTTGTGCTGTGCAAAAAGAACTGTTTGCCATGGAGTCCCAATAACAAGCCCGTTTATAAGCCCCATAACAAGTTGTCCAAATAAAGTTCTAATCATTGTGAATGTTATGCTAAATGTTATTTTGAAGAGGAATGTGTAAGCATCTGCTAACAACATCTTGTAATGAACCTGTGAAGTGAAACTGTACAGACAAGATGGTAAAATGAAGAAATCATATAGCACCTCTAAATTCCTTGTAGAGAGAAGTAGTTCGTACGTATCGTGCCATTCACTTAAGATCCTATCTCCTTATTTTTATAACAGATGCATGACTCCTGACAACTCTGGTTTCCCCTCATTCTGCATTCCACTTCCAGTCCAGTAGATGAAAAGTTCCAGCTCTGAAAAACAAGAAAAATTGGGATTTTTATGTTACAGGACGTTTTGGTAAGCCTCTAGAGTTCTTTTCGGAGATAATAATATTGTTAGACGATATCACGTCACCAGAACAAGTGTTGACACAGATTTTTTCTCTCCCAAATTTGCATTGCAGGCTGGTTATTATGCATCTCCAATGCATGCAACTAACCTCAGCTAAATATGTGTGTGATAAACTGTTGAGCAAACAAGGAAACCATCTGTACTCAGACTTTGTGTAATGCTTAAAAATGGGCCAATCATTTCTAACGCATGACGAAAAGTCTTCGGGGTCCCCATCCCCAGACTTGCTTCAATTTAATGGGGTCTCATCACATCCTCACAAGTTTTTTGGAAGTTTATCCTCCGTTAAGGAAACCAGCACGATTTCAAGTTCTTCCAGATCTCCGGATTCAGAGCAAAATCTTCTCGCTTCCTCCTGCACTCCACCAACAACTCATTCCTACTCCAGCCTCGTTCCCACTCCGATCCTTCCAGGAAATGTGAGTCGGTTGCGGGATAAATTTATGGATTTTGATAGAAACAAGCGAAAGGGATCTTTTGGGGCAGAACGAGAAGGACATGTTGTCATCCCTAATGAAAAAGAGCTGTCAAACTCGGATTGTCATTTCATCAGACCAGCAACGACAAGTCCTGGAGGTGAAGGTAGAGCTCGAGATCGGGCTCGAGACAGAAGTAACCATCGCCACTCTCGTCGCTCCAGCACAACAAGACAACACTACGAAAAACTGGACGTAATACGATCCGATAACGATCTTCGGGAATGTTTCAGGCAAATGGGTAATCCCGCCAACTTTCCAAGCGTAACTCCACTTGTAAGACATCGGCCAAGAACACGACCTTACGTCCCTCAACCCCGATCCGTCATCATTAGAGCGGGCTATCTCCCAGTTGTCCAGACCGTGGACTTGATACATGACCGGAGTGACTGGGCATCGGATTCTAGCATCTTTCGTGGAGAAGATTCTGAACCGAGCGCTTGCTACGCTACGGAAGAAAATCCAGAAGAAAGTGTTGTAAAAAGGGAAGATTTGCTGATGCTATCTTCTTCTTCACCAGCTTCATCTGCACCTCGGGGAAAGAGCAGTTTACAGATTGTGACTAAAGAAAGGGTACGATTGAAAATTGTAATTAAGTTTTATTCCCAAATCCCTAATTGTTTACCATTATTGTGTATTTATCCTGTTGTCCCGGTGGGTTCATTCATCCATTTCCAGGCTCACACGGACAAAGTATTAACAAAAGATGCGGAGGTGAACACTTCGGCGGAGATTCTCGTCCTTCCACCAGGAACCAAGACGAGTGTGGTGCTGAAAAGTGGGATGGAGGTGGTAGACGGAAAGGCAAGGTTGAGAAAAAGGAAGAGGAAACGGGGACTCTTGAGAATACCAAGACTTTTTGGTCGGTTTATGATTAGACTTGTGGAGTTGTTCTAAAAAAAGTAGTCAAAGCACTCATCCAAAAAAAGCTGTTAATCGCATTGATGATGATGATGATGATAATAATAATATAGACCATGCAAATTACTTATATATGTTCACTATGCTAGGATCGATTGACGTTTTTTATGATTAAGGAAATATATATGTAGCATTCGGAATAAATTTCATTACTTCTGTTTGACACTGTTCATTTTTACAAGATTTAAATAGATTCTAGTCTCCTGTCTTACCAAATTATTTTTCACGGGAGGTCTTCTTGTAGGGGGCCGACTTTAAAGGAATTTCGTATGGTAATTTGGATAATGGAAAACCTTTTTATAGGTTGAATTCCACCCTGTATTTACTGCAGACAGTTTCTCCTACTTTTATACCTACATATTTTACATTCCAGGGAAATCCTTTGTCGTCATTTCCAGCCAGGAGAATAACGAGAGAGAATATGTAGTTCCTTGAACTTTCGCATAGTTATAAGTGCCTACGCAAAATAATGTGTAGAAAACTTTTGAGAAAAGTTGAAAATAATAAAATTATATACCTTTGTAAAAGTGCCTAAAAGCCTAACGGGTTTCTTTTTTCTCGATTTCGAATGTTTCGGATGTTTGCAATGGAATTAAAGCATCTAAGCTTCATTTTTGGAAATGTTTGTTCTGCAGGAAGGAGGATCTTTCTTTTCATCGTAATTAATTACACTTTGTGACTATCGCAGGAATTGGAAGAGCTTAATTTTTCTGTTGAGTGAGATTCTATTGAATATGAAAATTAAAGTTAATTGGCATGATTAATGCGGGGTCCAGAATCAATGATCCATGACCTAAATTACACAATGTGAATTGAGCAGAACGAGAGCGACATATCATAGTAAGTATATATAGGAATATTTCTTGTCACAGCGCATGGAGCTCAGAAAACATGACTGCTCATAAATTATCCTTTCATCGTTGAATAAAATAAAAGATTGTTGCTGACTCAGTCTTTGTGTGATACACAAACATGCACGTATATACTACATGGAATAGAGGTCGAGAGAAAGGCAATACTCTGCATTCAGTTCCATTTGACACAACTTTCAGTTAATCCCAATTCAGTTTGTTTGCTCAGGAAGGAGGCATAGTAGCTAGCTCCGACACTTGCTCTTCAATTAGAGCTTGCAATGAACGCATGAAAAATATCAATTTAGACGTCAATCTATCGAGAAACAGACCATTTTTCAAGATCATGGAAGGGTGGAGGAAACAACATTTAACTCTTAACGCTGTTATTTTCCATGCGTTGCGATTTAAACTTCAAGGAAAGCAACCCTTTACTTAAACCACGCTCAAATTTGCTTGTATAATAAACAAGGTAAACTGGTTTAAGGTTTGTATGTCAACTAATCTTTTGGTGATAGCATTTCTGGTATTTGTTCACTGCTGCCAGTTTGACTAGGGAGAATCTATAACTTATGTAATATTTGGCTATGGTGCAAATGCCAGAAAAAAACCTTCTGGAGAGGATACTGTAGAATGTAATAAATTGCTTCAACCATGCAGCTACTCACGAAACTTGGCAGCAATTGCAAGTCTTCCAAACTAGCTGCATCCACCAACACTTTTCTGTTTTCACTCTTCTTTCGTTGGATTTTTCTACAATATATTGGGAAAAGGTTTGCATCAAACTAGCAAGAATGTAGACATAGACATCTGTTCAATTTAATCGACATCAGGACCGAAACAAGATATAAGTGAGCACGACCATGAAAGTGACCATGTACCAAAAGAAAACGCACTTTCACGTTAAAACTAACATAATGTTTTGAAGGACACGAGATAACGTAAAAGCGTTTGCACACCGCTTCTGCAACTCTCTATTTTAGATCAATCGATGAAATCGTCATGCTTGTCTTTTTGCGTTCTGCAATCAAAATGCTAAGCCCACGTATTGCTCGGAAAGCAATTTAGAAATCAGGTCTTCCGGTATCAATACCAAAATAAATTGAAAAAAATCCAAGTAAGCATGAAAAGGATTCCCCAAAACATGCCATGTAAAGATCTCTAGACAGACAAGACCAGACAAAAGAAAGTACTTTCTCCAAATCTACGGATGTTGGAGGAACAAAATGACCCACATTGTGAAACAAAGAAAGGTTTCAGTAGATTGAAAAGAAATAACATACGTTTTTAAATTTGCCCATGCTTCTAAGCTCCCACTCCTTTTTTCTGAATAAAACATTGCATAATCACAATCACTCGACAATGCAATTATAATCAGGGATTAAATGAGACAGTTGTGTAAGAGCTCTTAATGGACAGTGCGACAATAACTTATCACGTTATTAAAAAGTTTACAGAACATTATTAAACTTAATTTTTCAGCACTTTTTATACCGAGTTTACTTACTTTTCCCTCTCAATCTAAAAATAAAATTTTATTTCGGCTGGATGTTCAGATGAAGGAAACGAGTTTTATTTTTTATTATGATAAAGATATGATGGAAAACTCATTCATCACGCTGCCAATATTCGAGTATAGTACTTCAACCCTAAAAGCTGGCTGGAAGGGAACCGAAAATACTTTTCAATTTGTGAGGAAGCCTCCCAACTACTTAAACTTGTTTCATTTTCAAAGGCTAATGGAATTTCGGAACTTGTGCAAACAGGATAATGCATTACTGACAGCGATCTTCCTGTTAGTTGTACATACAAACATGCACTTCACTTACTTGTCTCCCATTCTTTATGTTTGAGTGACAGATACTTTTAAAGGTCTTTTCGAAAAAGTAAAAAAAATCTTAACATCATATTTAAGCTAGTTTTTCATAGAGTTTGTCAAAATTTCGTGTCAGTTCATCATATATCGTTGAATGAAATTATGATGAATGAAAGGAGAACAAAGAAGAATTCTGTACTTGGCCATTAATCGATGAAGTTCTTTCCAAAATATCTAAGTTTTCATCTTTCAGATTCGATAATACCTAATGCGATTGTTCTACAACATTTAGTGATATTCAGTTCTGAATAGGCTGTTACTGAAGTATTTTATGGGAATTTATTATTATCCTGGAGCCTAAATATTATTGAACATCGATCTGAAAGAAATTTTACGTGTTGCATTCATGATCGCATGTGTTCTGATCGGCTTCGGTCCAAGTAATGTGCTTGCCACGCGAACCAAGTTCATTGGCATTGCCAGATGTGTTTCCAAGTGCTCAATGGAAACCTATCAAGTCCCACTTGCTCTCATTATTATTGGCACATTCAAGGAATATGATGATGCTCAGACATATGTAGTATTATGCAAAGTTTTTTGCACTATAAGACAATTTCTCTATTCATAGTTTCTTACCCTTTTCAGATAGAATGTACTTGACCTTCATGATTCATTCACACGAATGAAAGTCAACACGTGTTTTTATGATTAGACTTTCTTTCTGAAAAGAAATGGTCATATTGCGACCAGAAGATAACGTAGAAAGGCAATCACATATATACTCTTCCAATTTTGTTACTTTTAAAGAAAAACTAATAATTATTTACGACGAAATACACATATACAGTCTTCATTATTTTATTACATACAGAAAAAGCTCATGTACCCCAATGAGTAATGCAGTAGCGACATCACAGTCCCAATCCCTGTAATTTGGGAGCTTTGTCTTCTCAATCTACGCTCAATCCTGATTTTTGGTGATTACAGCTCAGCTAATTTGAATGATTTGCATCTTTATTGTGGAAAATTGAAATGGAGGAAAAAATAATACCCTAATCAGCTTCCTTGCAGGTTTCGGGTTGCACTGCTTAAAAAAGTTAAATCATACCAAGTTTAAGTATCTGACAGAACTCATATTTCCAGTTTTCGTTAACATAAAACGGGTTCATTTTTTACAGGCTGTTGGCTGCTCTGCTCCTCAATCTGCGTTGCTGACTTGACTGGATCGGCAAAGGCAAACATGCATGTTGGCTTTGGGTGAGTTTAGGTGCTGCATTTTTTGCAGAACTTGCAGTCAATAACTCCTGATGGTTCAAAAATGTGAAAATGAAGCTGTTGTTCTTAGACATTGGCTTGGATTAAAGAGTTTTTACCCTGCATGCTAAACATCCAACTCTTACTTTCACAGAACTCTTCAACTGCCGCCGGAAATAAAACCGGGCTTGGTTCAAGTCAATAGATAACACCCATTTTTCTTTTTAACACTGCTTTGTTTCGACAGTCATGTATGTTTTAACTGGAAACAATTTAAGCACAGAGGCGCACTCAAAATTAGGCGTGAGTGGAATTCTAACTCAAGTTTCTTTTCTCCTCTGAGATTCGCAGAAAGTAATTAAATTTTCGCTTCAATCCTTCTTTCGATCTAGTTAACAGATTCATTAGTTGGATCTGGAGTTTCTCAAGCGTTATATAATAATAGTTTAAATATGCCTGATTCTGATCTTATGTGACATACCGCGTCGAGCACAACAGAAGACATCTGTCATTTACAACCGTTGGATTTGTTTGAATAACCAAAAAGTTTCACTCCTAATTCGAAAACAGACACGGTAATAAGTTTGGATCCAAGTTGGCTCACAATCAGGTTGTCTTTGAAAATTATATGTGATCGGATTTTCTTCCTAAATGACAAGCTGTAGGGATTGCAAATCTTCGAAAAGTTGAAAGCGAATGATACTACAAAGTCAAACTCATTTTGCCGGATATTACAACGGTGGCTTTTGTATTTGCTCCAGATTTCCGTTGGAAACCCATACCCTTAGTCAACAATATCCACATCAAAAAGAGGTGTACATAATATAATTTTTAGGTACAATATGCTGTAAAAAGCGATATAATTTATAGAATTTCCGCTTCCGTGCTTTTGTTCGTGTTGTGTACGTTTCCAAGAAATTGTCATTTTATTGAATTATCTACATAAAAGGCTGGTCCTTGGAATTCTGTTTTGCAAACAGACTATACAAGCTTTTTAGTTTACATCATCTTAAGTAAAGAATTATTAAAGAAATTAATCAACGTAAAACATCTTTGCCACGAAGGATACTCCATTGGACCTGCATTATTATGGCACTTAATTGCAATATGGCATGAAATATCGACACCAAAATTTTGCATTGAAAGTCTCGCATTGCAATTTATACTTGAACTAAGCTTTGCATCAAAAGACTTGAGCGTAGAAGTTATATCTATCTCTCTCGTTTATATACCTTTTATTATTACATGTGCATGAATGCACTAACTAGGCACATTATGCACTTGCCAAGCCACAACTATTACTACTACTACATTTTCGCTCATTTGCTCGTTCTCTATTACAACTACACATGAGAGAGTCCCAGGCCACTACAGCTTGTAGGCACTGCTACTCATTGTTAATCTTAAAGAGTTAAGACTTGAGTGTTTTGCAAGAACTTGCAAGCTCTTGTACCTTTAGTATAGCCATACCTGTCAAGGTGTTCACTCGCTGGTAGCTGCTGTTTACCAGTCGGTCGTGTGAATCTTTAAAAAAAACTTGTGATTCGTGCATTCTATTTGATCGGGGCAGACTTTACGTTCAATTTTTAGGAGCCGGTGTGAACCTCCTTTTCCGGTGATACAAAAAATTGTGTTTCGCAAATAAGGTCAAAGTTACACTCCAGGATAATGTTATACTCCACTCCACCTCGTTGATAGTAATGACTTTGGAGTGCTCCTGAAATCAGCAATATTAGATGCAACATGCAACAACCCTTGAAGTCAAGTTAGTGCTGGGCTATTAAATTACATATTGTGTGCACTTGAGCAAGCATTTCCAGAAAGGAAAAGTGAATTGATGCTTGACGTAACGCCCGTCCTTCCCTTTAAGTACTCTCCTTTTATCAGACAGCCTTCCAGTCCTCTTCAACTCGGGTTTTTCTAAGAACGAAATATTGACACATAAGAAAGCCCTAAGCCGGAAAGCTTATGACGGACTCAGTCACGTAAATATGATAAGACAAGCCATCCAGACAGATTTAACCTTGTGAAACGTTAGCAGCTCCTAACATTCCCTGTGGATTTTACTACCCGAACAATAGACATTTCTAGTTTGGTCAAGATGAGAAACAATCTTCAGTTTAATATGTAAGCGTGTTTCGGAAACATTTGGCTTCCACGACGTTCTGTGGTCTACCCAACTATAAATACAATCGAATCCGTATTATTCCACGCGGTGTCGTTCCAAAAAGAAAGATAAAAGGAGGAGAAAAAGTCCTCACTTTTACTTACCACCCAATTGGTTTTCATCCAGTGTGACAGTTACAATGTGGCTTTAGTATCCTACGTATTATTTCAACTGTTCACGCTGCTACGAGCTAAAGTTACTTTCTCTCCAGTAGCCAAAGTGGAGCATTTACGTTCAAAGCACCAAAGTCACATTGAGAAGCACGCTCGCTTGCTGGACAAAGTCGAGAGAGAAGAGCAGAGGCATTTTCTTTCTTTCATGGTGTGGAGAGATGCTTGATGCTATATGAGAAGTTGTTGCAACATATACCAAAACTGCATTTACTTTTTGTATTCCAAGTTCCATATATTCTGTTTGGGTTCGTGCGTATGAGTGTATTTCGTGTAGTTATTACAAACTGGCCTTTCTCCGGTGGAGCCCTCTCAGAAAAAGTAGGGAGGCGTTTTTATTTGCACACTTTACTTGGCACGAACTCTTTTTGTCCCTTGTTCTGCTCTGTGTTTCAATAGCTCGCTGTAGGAGAAAAAAGTTGACGGGCCATGGAATAAAAACTGGGACAATGGAAGACAATGCAAGTAAATATTCGGGAGACTAAAAGCTTTTTTTATGTATGCATTTCCTATATAACTTATATGAGACAGTGGAGATCAAGACAAAAAGTGAATCTTACTCTACGTTCAGGTCATTGAATGGCTCTCGTTCGTTCTCTTCTAGTGGCTCT
This sequence comes from Orchesella cincta, assembly GCA_001718145.1. Lineage (NCBI taxonomy): Eukaryota > Metazoa > Arthropoda > Collembola > Entomobryomorpha > Orchesellidae > Orchesella > Orchesella cincta. The sequence goes on from LJIJ01000567.1 coordinate 49,380, forward strand.
ACTTAGAAAGTGAGCTTGTCCTTTCCTATAAATTCATTCGTATACCTTTTTTGCGGTATTCAGCTTCAAGTAGCCCTGAAGCAAAGAAAAATAGTGATTTGTGTGATCAGACCCTTTCCTCTCGCAGGGTAAATTACAGCTTTGTTGTCGACTAAAATAAAAAATCTATCCCATCAGTTTCCTCTTTTATCAGGACTATATGGAAATGTTTATGGAAAGTAATTCATGTATATAACAAGTTGAGAATGAAGCAGCTGGAGAAAGCTTGAATGAATGTAGCATGCCATTACCGGAAATGAGAAAATGTAAAAACATAAAAGGAGAGAAACCCATATTTTTGAGTAAATAAGTAGTTATCAGTGGCAGAGATATATTTCCGCAGGTTTGGAACAGGAAACGTTAAAGCGACAACGTTTGGGTTGGACACTGCAATTATCAAGGACATAAAGTGTTTGTTTTTTTAAGCTACATTATTTATTTTATCGCACGAGCAGTTTTCTACTATGTTTAAAACTCAATAAATACCAGACAAAATATCAATTTCGCTAAGGATATTTGAAGCTGTACTTACAACACGTACACGGAGTACGTCAAGAAGAGCCCGTTTTTGAGTTGATGCGCAATTTCAAACAGCTTCCATACAGGAAATTGATACAACTTCCGAGAAGCAAACACATCCTCTAAAAGGATTTCAAATTAGCCATTTTGCTACTTCCCAGCCCAGGTAAGAATCATTTACATTTTCAGAAAATCGTGTGAAATCTGAGATGCAATAGAAATTGGAATTTCTCGGTATATTCAATAATATCATTGCTTCACAGTTCAGTTCAGAGTGAGAATAATAGCACATGCAAAGCCATTTCTTTGACATTGCACGTCTCACAAAAAGATGTGGAACGGAATATTGAGCAATTTAAAAAATGGAAAAAATGAAAGTTGAGCGAAATTGAATTGTCTGATCAAAGATCTTAGTCGGAATTGCCTTAAATAACTTCTACCTACGAGTGCGTACACTCGACACGTTATCACCAAAAGCCAGACGATGTGTAAGGCTTTTTATGTTATGTGAAATGATACATGATACGATTTCAATGTACTGTGAAATGATCTGTCATAAATGAAACAGGTTTTGCAAGGAAGTATTAATGTTGCGAACTAACTTCCGAATACATTTCTCATGCGGTCTTTTGCAACTGTTGACCATTTTGAGTGCTGACGCAAATTCAAAAGGAAACAAAGCAATGTGTATTAAATATTTCATACCAAATGTCAAATCCCATGCATGTAGCCCAGCAGCCGGGAATAATTAGTTTGGTTATGAACATCGATAGTTGTATGAGCACCAAGTTTGGTATTTTTATTGCCCTCACGACTTCCAGTTACGTTTTTCTGTCAAAATGTTTCGGAACAAAAACAATACAGGTTTGAGCAAACACGCAGAGCAGAGAATGGTATAAACATGGGGATTTTCTCGGTATCAGAAACCCAGCCACTGACATATCCGAACTCGCTTTTCAGTTCCTGTATGAAGGAATCCTAGCAGGGGATTTTGGTTTCAGCAACAAGCGTAGTGTTTTAGTTTGACCACACTCTGATATTCAGCATGATATTGTCATCATAAATCATCAAAAGGGAAATTTTATTCTTTAATAGATCCAGATGAATTTAGAGTAAGTTTGTGATATGTCATGTCACATAAATATGATACAGCGGTACAGTCGGATCATTTTGTCAAAACAGCATTTGGCCTACGGGCCACCATTTCAAAATGATACCACAGAGAACTATTCTTGAAATAATGGGATGATGTTCAAGGGAAAACGACATGGATGGTTCACATTGCATTCACTGATGTCAAAAGGATTTCAGCGAGACATGCAAATAAGAACAAAATAGCCAAATAGTCAAGCCAGAAAGCGATCCCCTCGTTATGGAGAAGCAAAACCCTGGAACGCTTCTATAATGATCGTCAGTGCAGTCTTGATGGCAATGCCATGTTCTTTTTTCTGGCAAAGAAACGCATAATAAGACCACCAAGAAATGGTTCTGGTCCACTATAATAATGCAAAATGCAACATTAGAGAGAGTTCAATGTTCATGGACGGACGTATGTATTCCTATCTCTGGTTCAAATCAACTCACAACCCCTTCTCTATGGACATGTTCTGCACTGCAGAAAGAAGCTGTTGGATGTTGGACGGTGCCAACCAACCAAGACCATGGTAATGGTCTGTGTAGTAACTCAGGCTCAAAGTCTTTACTCCGTAGTTCTTAGGTAAACTCAAGTTGTCTCCGGCTGCCCCAGTATTGCACGTGTGTATGATTAAAACGTTGATAAAAGAGGACAGGAAAGGGAAAACGTAAGAATAACATGTAATTTAGTTGACTTTGGTTCCATGCAACATGCAATATGTCTTCCATCCAAGTTATGCAAAATATTGTGCTAGGAATGAGTACAGTATGTCGACGTTGAATTCTTGCATGATGATATGTTGATTGTCAGACAAAGAAATTCATTGCGCCTTCTGATTTTCTTAATGGTGTTTTGGAAATAATGAAGTTTGGATCTGATAACCAATGTAAATCAGACTGTTGCTGCTGCTACTCTTTCGTTTGTACACATGAGATGATGGGATGGAATAATATGAGGTGTCTTAAGAGTACATTTTGTGCCGCTCCATATACACCCCCAACTACTTAACATGGTTGCTTGAATTTGATTACAGCGTATTACGTTTAGTTAGGACAGCGGAGCTTCAGCGGAAATCCGGTGGTGGTTTGGTGAGGTTTGATGCGAAAATTCCATTTCCTTCAGCTCCTTTTCTTGATGCCAACAATGTATATCCAGTCATGCAAAAGATAGAACACATGTATCCCTCAGCTTTCCCAGTAATATTTATGGGACTCCCTACTCCATCTAACTAACTAGAGTCTTGGCTCTCTGAACTCAATTTGAAAATGTAAATTAAATGGCTCGTCGTTGTACGTGAGGATTTAGACGAAATCTTCAGACAAGTTATGCCTGTGTGACTTTGCTCTAGGTGGATGATATTTTAAAAGCGAAAACAAAATGTTAAAGTTGGCGAGGAGAAGAACGTAAAAGCCTAAAAAACGCATGAATGCACAACACATAAAAATGGAAGGGCAAACCCCTGGACAAATTGCGAAGATGTGCACTTTTATCAAAATACATTTTTAAAATATCTAGGGAGAATGTGGATGTACCTGCGACAGTAATCTTTCGCATATGTGTTCTTAACGCACACGGCGTAGAGAACAGATCAGCACACAACTTCTGCTTTAGGTATTCATTCAGAAAAAGTAAATGAAGTGCGAAATGACGACAAAAGTTTGAGTGTCATCTGCACAATGATATTCTTGAAAGGAAAACTTCCTTGATGCGTTCAAGTCTGTCTGTAAAATACGGTTAAAAATCAATAATCGACTGGTCTCTGAATTTGAAGCGTGGCTAAAATACTAGTCTGGCTCGTAAGCACATACCTGTGTGTGTTATTTGTAAATTCCGATTCTGCTCGTGGGAACCTTTGAGTCACGCTGATCTGAAGGATTATTTCAACATAATATTTTCCTGCAACGTGCTCTACAAAACTTTCACTCTTTCCATGTCTTCTCATGTGTGAAAGTCATTCATGCCTTTGTTGAACATCATTAAAATGTTTTTTTTGTAGCTTGGTGTTGTGTTCTCCCTTTTGTTTTACAAACTTAATTAAGTAAACTTTCGCACTTGATTTGCTCGCTGTACATTACAGCCTAAGTGTGAAGTGAAGGGCTTACGTATTCGCAGTCAAAGTCAAATGGACTTGTTGTGTATGTACAAACAAGCTTACTCAACATTCAATTCAAAGTGCATTGACCATACATAAATGTAAACATATACTGTACCCTGTTCTAGACAGCTAAACATGAGGAATCAGGAAGAGTATTTTTCAATAGTCGAATAATCGAAGGGAAAAAAATCTTCATGGTAAGCAAATATTATCACCACCATTAGCAGCAGCTACTAGCTCGAAGGATGATTTCACGTTGAGCAGAAAATGACATGTATGACTCCATTCGGAATGCGAAATGACAACCTCCGACAAAAACAACTCCCACGGTTGATGGCTCATTCCGTTTCCACACCACCGAGCGGCATTGTGCTGGGATCTGTCATTAGGCTCTTAAATGTGACCGCTGTACTTCTCTTGAGCTGGTGCACATTTATTAAATACACATTAGACACAAACAAGGCTTCATGTTGTAGTAAACTCATGTAATGCACACATGCACATGATTGCGTTGTTATGAAAAGTGTAAGTAACATATAGCATAATGTACATGATTTAAGTATCCACCTGTTCGTTCTCAGTTGCTCAACGCATATTAGAGCCTCCAAAGAGGCTCAGCAACTTTTTTACGCCATGTGTTTACGGAAGCATGGAAAACATAGTGCACTGGCCAACAAATTGTCTAATGAAATAGATGGTCAATTGACGTAACGTCTTAAACACCAGCTGCAGCAGCTGCTGCTGATGCTGCTGTCTTTCTAAATTGTTAGCGTGGGAGCCATTCACTTTAGTCAGAGTGCATAATTGCACCGCAATACACCAACTAAAACAGCTTGGCCATATTATATTATAATTCCCAGGAAGGATACTGCCCTCACTCTGCTCAACTCAAGTATTTTAGGTAGGGATTTGGTGTAACGCACTAATTGCTTAGGCACCTACTCAATTGTGAGGAATGGCAAATTAAAGATATGCCAAAACTTGTAGCTTATATGACTATGACTAACCAAAATTTAGGGTCGTGAAATTTTGAGAAGTCAACGTGCAGCATGATTGTGATTGCGAGTTCATATATAAAATTATGCATATATATTTATAGATGCTTTTGCTCATGCCCCGTAGCCAATTGAGCCCCCGAGTGGTAAAATATTTCACAATAATAATAATTATGTGAGGTCGAAGTCCACTTCCGTCTGAATTTGAGGGTTCACACCTTCAAAGGGAAATAATCCAAAGTTCACATGTGTTGTCGGTCCTAATCAATTTTACTAGATTTACTAGTCATATAGGTAGGCATATCCACATTTCGTTGCGCAATCAAATCACAATCTACAAACAACAACAGAGCGTTACATTAAGATGATTGAAATAGACTGCAAATCCAATTTCCATTAGAGAAAAAAGGCAACGTATCACAAGATTCTAAATGAAAACTGGCAGGAGGAAATGTTTGGGATTGATCCTTTGCAAATTTCTTTTACTCTGCACGACTTCACTGGAACAGGGTTGCATTGCTGCATTATGTTCAAACGACAAAATATATCTAAAGAATTTGCAAAAAACTCATTCTTCTTTTCTGCATAAATAACTAGCAACTCTCCTAATCATTACTTACACTAATGATGGAAGAGTAGTTGCAACAGCTCCAAGTTGAATATACGCTTCTTCTTCTCCATTTATTTACTGACGACTTGTTAGCCAGCATCATCATCACAGGGAGTCTTTGTTTGCTTTTGTGAACAAGCATGAAAGTGCTAATAATAATGTGATGTATATTGCTACTTCCATACACATCACAACCTTGCAAAACTAGCTCCTGTAATTATCTAACAAAGCTCATGTATAGGGATTTGTGAACCAAGTCTGAATATTTTTTTTATTCGTTCAGATAAATTGCAAAAAAAGTGATGAATAAGAAATTCAAAAAGAAGAAGGAGAAAAACATGTTCCTCCATTGTGCATTTCCGACACAAGGAAGCAATAATACAACTGAAAGGAATTCCATCTCATTTTCAGCTAGATATCAAAGCAATAAAAGAAGAGCTTTTTGGAGTCTACCATGTACCAGGAGGATGAGGATTCTTTGTGTCGAAAGCTGTTTCGCCATAGCTAAAACTCCTGGGAATAATTCTTTAGGGATGAATAGACAAATGATTATGTAAATATCTCTTCCTCCTTCGACGAAGAAGAGAAGCTACCACCTAGGGTGATTTTCGGAAGGAACATTGTTTAGTTTGGTTGATTTTGATTATTATTTCCCCCCACTTGGCTTGTATATTGTTGAATGTCAATATGCGTGAAAATTCTGACGAAAAAATAGAGAGGATTTGAAGAGCACAAATTAATATTAAAAATGGCGTAAAATCGTTATTGACAGCTGAGCCATGCAATTTTATTAAGGTGAGGAATAGGATTTCCGACATTTTTTAATGATTTTACAACACCTAGAAGACAGAGCTGGATTAATTGCTACATCCCGAAGAAAATAATTTTTCCTCGAGAGCTTCACCATGAAAAATGAGAGTTTATAACCATCCGCTGGTAAATACATAGGTGCTGTACCATTTCAACTTGACTGATTTTACGACAATAAGCTAGCAGGTTTTTTAACGTTTTTTTCTCTCTCTTGCTTTCCATTCCCAGCTCGTCATTTCTTTTTGAGCTTCATATTTCAATGGAATGAAAAATATTTCTAGCCAAAGAATATCAGAACAGATGCCTGCAGTCAAGTTGTTTGGATTGACAAGCTTAATGATGATTATGGTGTTAGATTGGGAAAAAATGTCTTGTTAGTTGAGGTCTTGGTGAATGTGAGGCTACCCACACCTGGCTACTTGCACATTATTGAGTATTATCCATTGGCTACACCAAGCCAAACCACATTTACATTCCTAAACTTTCCTGAAAGGCGAAAGGGAAGGAGGAAAATCAAATACTGCGTATTTTTCAGTGTTTACCTTGGCAAGTGCAAATATATTTTTTTGCTAACCATGTTATTTGTGAGGTTAGTTGATAGGTCGTCAGGTGCATTCCTCTTTGCGTTCCGGCCCTGTGCCAATGAATGTTTAGTTATATGGGAACGTATACAAAATAATAATATTGCGTTTTTCCTACATACATCTTCATTACACCTGGCGTGAGTTTCAGTGCAAATTTGCAATCATGCCCTCCATCTTTCTTGAGAAGAAGAGGAGATGCATCGTATCATACGTACTTACACACAACAGTTGTTAAGTGCGGATGTAAATCCAGCGGCAGTGGTCTTAAAATCGTGTTCATCTCGGAAGAACTCTTATTCATGCAGGAATTGCTTCAGGTGGGCTTTAGAGAGGCTCCCATATTTTTTGGCAAAAACTTGAGCGTCATGCTCATTTAGGAGAGGAGACGAGATGAAAGATTACTGCACTTATGACGTACCGAAACGTTACAAGCATCTCGGTTTTAAATACGGCTATTTATCCCATTACCAAACATGGAGAAAATTAACTAGGAAACATGCTTCTGACGTGAAATTGGCTCTCATTAATCTTCTTAAACAGTTCCTCTTTTGAAGAAATGTAATTTCAACAGCTTTTTAACTTGAAAACAGTAGCGTCTGGAACAGGAACATTGTCAAATTAATTGCCCATAATAAGTAGGTTATTACTGTAATCTAGTTTAGGGTTGATTGATGATAAATATGCATCCATGACTTGCCTCCAGTAATAATGTTTGCGGGGGCGTCTGTATTTAAGATAATTTTACAGGCCTTCCATTATTAAATGCCTTGGTAAAGTTGTGTGAAATCTCTTTCATTCATCATGTCTTTGATGTAGACACTAGTCAAAGTTGTATTGATATTGAGCATGCTATCAAATCAAGACAAAATGCTAATTAGTTCTAATTAGATAGGAGCCGCTTACACAAACAACCTGCTCATTTACTTTTCCTTAAATGTGTATGCCTAAAGATAGTATCTCCTGCCACAATCTAAATTAGACAGATTAAGACGAGCGTTTTCTAAACCCATGTAAAATTATTAGAGAAGAATTAAATGAGCCGAGTTTTAAAGCAAGTTACTGTAATACTTATGCATGCTCAGTTACGATTTCGTGGGCCAAATCAGTTTCACGATGCGATGTTACACACTACCATATTTTTTTCTAGTTTTTACTCCTCTCTTACAAGCTATGATTCTAGTAATAACTATAAAACTAACATAACATTTAAAAACCAGTCAAGTAAAGGAGGATAATATACTTTTTTTATGTATGATGAAAATAAATTTCGTTTTCCATTCACCTAGCCCCTTCCCTATCATTTGACTTTCTAATTTTGAAACTCAATATATTTTATTCCTGTATGTATGGTTATTTACGACACAGTCCATTTTCTTTTTACAATGAACCTACTACAAAAGGGGGAGTTACTTACTTGCTATAGCATTTAACTTTTTATTTCAATCAGGGCTCAATGCCATAAGTGTGCACAAAAGGGAGAAACTGTTTGAAGGATGTAATGCTGCTACTAAAATGCAGTGCAAAAAAAATATGTACACCTTACAAGCTGATAAAAATGTTAAAAAGATCGATAAAATGATTATGATTATAATGCAGTTCTCAGGGCTATTACAGTTTTCTCACAATAAGTCGGCGATGGACTATTTCATTACTATTACGTCCTAGCCAAGAAGTCAGTCGTGAATGTCTATATATTTTTAGGTATATTCATAGAGCACCGTCCGTGCTCGTGCCTGCAGCTCATCATAAATGAGTTGTTCATTTTTCTTCTGTATAATTCCATTCTTCAAAGAAAAGTTGCATTGTACTTTGTACTCGTTTGATATTTCAGATATGAATCAATATCCGACAAAGAACATGAAACGTCTGTATTGAGATCAGTCAATTAATATAATTTATAATGTATAATACTATTATGGCTTGCTCAAAATAATTCTAAAGCTTGATCACAAAGTAGACTGTTGACTTGGTTCAATTTTTTTGTGGAGAATAAATTTCATACATGTGAGAGAAAGGGGATGTTCATCATGACAAATTATAGGTATTCATAATTTTAGAATAGTTCATAAACCAGGTGACACAACAGAAAAAAAGATTTGCTGTTTATGTAGTATAACCTAATTCCTCAAATATAATGTATGTAACTAAAGTCTGCTCAGCAGTGCGCCAGCTTTTGGAGTGAAGCTTTTGAAACGTGCATTTATATTGCTACAAAAATATAGTCAAAGACGTAGAATTTCTTTTCAAGTGTAGTTTCTATTGTAAAGTTTCTATTTTTGAGTTCTTTCCTTTCATCCTCTATCAAAAAGCCATGTGTGAGTGTAGACATTTGTCAATTATAGTGATTAGTATGTTTTTAAGGATGTCAGCTTTTCAGCAATTTTTTTTCTTTCGTTTTTCATGAGCTGCGAGCCCATATACGCGGCGAAAACAATGGTCCTCTTTAGCCACATTTGAATTCGCACTTTAGAAACTTGATGTGAGCTTGCAATAATAACATATTCACACTTAAATATGCAGCAGATGATCAACAAGATGCTATTATACGGGAATTCGTACAATTACCTGCGTCTTCGTGCACTAGTTCTTTGCCAAGCTGTGTCACATCGCAACACATCTGCGTTGGCGAAGGTTTACTTTACAAAACATCATGAGTTTGTGTACGTACGCTCATAATTGAGGATTCTTCATGTTGACAGCAGCTCACGAACGAAAGTCTTGGTTTGAGGAAGGTGTAAAAAAGTGGGCTTTAAAAAAGAGGAAACGAGGTCTCCACCCAGATTCAAGATTTTTACGGTGGATTATCCCTCATTATTATTATGGTGATGTAAGCGTGTGTATATGAGCACATACGACGATCCGATCTAATCAAGATAATCCACAAGTTTAGAGACTTCTTCTTCAGAAGACAACGTAACGACCACAACCAATAAGTTTCAAATCGATGGCATTGGCTTTTTGCATTCTCTCCTGTAAAAGGCTGCTGCTGATGAGCAGCATGAAAGGAGTAATGACACATTGGTTGTTTGCAACATTTTCCCGTGTAATTGGTTTGATAACAAACCGACACAGCAGGCCACTGTCAGCATCACTCCTTGTGTTGCAATGCAAAAATTGCAAAATCTAATCCACATTATTATTATTATTATATGGTTGGTAATAAAAGTAAAGTACATTTGAATATGAATCTAGTGCATCATCATCTTTTGCATTGTGCTACCTTTTACCACCATATTGTTTTACACCGGTAATGCATGCAGAATATAATATATGTGTACATGCACCTGGAAGGAAATAGCTTTAATATATTCATCCTTTTTGCTGTCGTAAAATAAACGCTAGATAAAATGTTGAGACAAGGAAAATGGCATGATCTCAAATTGAAATCTTGTTCTTTGCTAAGTACACCAGAAGGAACGAGTTAATGTTGTGGTTTAACAAGCCGGTAGACACAATGTTAGGGAATTGCAGTGTAGAATTTTCATTGTTGCATACATGCCTCATACCTGATTTTGTTAACCCCGTTTGTAGTTTTAAAAACCTGTACTACAACATTTGCTACATTAGGAAGGGAAATGGTAAACAGAAAAAAGCGACTGTGATTTGAGATTAGCATACATAAATATTATGCAGCAGTAGATGAAGGTCTCCTTGTACAACTTCACTATCGTTCCACTTCCACTTATCGTAAGCGTAAGTGCAGTGATGTAGTACATTATTAGTATGCATAACATACTTTCAATTCGATATTGGGATTACGATTTATTTTCATATTAAATAATGCGTTTTTGTCAACTTGTTGATAATGTTTTTTTTATTCAAACGAAAACCGAAGCCGATGGGGCACGTTCTTTAAAGGTAGTTTGCTGATTGAGAGAGCGTAATAGTTCACAAATTAAATGAACCTACATAAAAAATAATACATGAAAGAATTTTAGTAGGTTATCAATCATTCAGCCATTCATTCATAAAATCCCTTTGCTGCAACTGCAATCAAGGTGATGAGGAGTGCAGTAAAGATCATTTTTGTAAAGAAATGCGCCTCTTCAAGAAGTCTGAAAATGGAAAATCTTCAGTGGGATGATGCAATGACATCTGCAACAAGCAATTTGATATTAAAGCGGCTTTCAAACCTTTGTAAAATTAATAGCCTTGGTAAGATGCGTGCGGAACATAGGCTTCGCTATAGCGGGGAGGATTCCCCCAAAAATTACCAAATGCGAGTAGATAATAGATTACCTACTTTTTATTAATCATAATATAACAACCATGCGTACTGCCTCTCAAACGAAGGTGTTTGCTCGTTCGGCTGCACAAAGTATGGTAAAGTAGGCTAAAGTGACTTTTCTTGTTTCTTTTGTAGTTCACTAGTAAAACTCATTTTTATGGCAAAAAAGGTGTTAAATGTGTATCTAATGCATCTTTTCTTGGTTGGGTAGCCAGCCTCACCATTTGAGGACTGGGGATTTGTCACGGTACGTACTGCTGCGGGACTGGTCATTTGTCTTTCATGCGTACTTGCATTTTTTTACACGCGATGGGTTTGATTCGATCAGTAATAATCAGTTCGTATTGTTTTGGTTGCATGCAAAATACTAAAATCATTCATTTTTGCCAAGGATTAATGAAAGGGAGAAAAGCTATAAGCTTCATAATGGATGTAACTTCATATAGACAGATTATCATGAGTGATGAAGTCCAAAACTTAATCGTGTCTCACTCAACATGAGTTTTTTCATGAAGCAGGGAAGGAACAATACGTGAGTTCAGCTACCCTCTACTAAATTGAATCAGTGAAGCAAATCTGCAAAAAAACGACGATGAATAATATAATTGAGGAGTACATCTAAAGAGTTGCTTTGAGATTGGGATCAAAAGCTTGCCAATCTGGGTTATGTCATAAGTTATTATATATTATTGCTTGTTTTTAATTACATACTGCCAAATTTTTGTAACTCAATAATCTCGTCGTTGGATAGAGCAATATCCTGAAAAAAATGGCTGCTTCTACCACGTCCCATTATAACTGCGAATAATCCGTCTTGCGTACATTTTTGTGAAAGAAATACTCATGATAATTTTATTATAATCATCCGCCTTTTTTATGCAGTGCAATGATCAGCAGCAATCTTCTGCGGATTCGTAATTGTCATCGCACTCTCTGCCTGTCATTACTCCTTGATGTTCACACCAAAATGCCGTCAGTTAGTCGCAGAAGCTTCACTCACAGTGTGTAAGAGTGAATTTGACAATGATATGATGATAAAAATGATGATGATGAAGTTGTGACTCGCTTCAAAAAGTAGGAGACTTGAAGGAAAAGTATGCAAAGGAAACTAGTGGACCATATAAAATGCGTGTTTCATCTAACACAAGATTACAAACGTGAACGTGCCCTATATTACAAAATCCGCAGTCTCAACTCTTAAAATTCCTTGCACCCGTTTCCATCATCATCTTCTCTACCTCATTCTCTTTTGTTTTCCAACATAATCTGGTGCACATCATCACCAGCCGTGGCACATTGTCATCAAAATTATTCTCATAATCATGCTCAAGCAGTAGTACTCATCATCGAGTTCTTAATGTAATCTTGGCTACAAATGTCTGCGTAGGATTAACACAGGAAACGCATTCTTTACATTAGAAATTGTATGATCTGCTGACGTATCTTTGATATGAAAATGTAAATGTACCTATTTTATCTTGACGTAATGTATACAAATGTGGGAGAAGTTGCATTTTTTCTCGGTTTTCTTGATATAAATCCCTTATATAGTCGAGTTACGTATTCCCAATCAATGCATAAGAATTATGTAGGCAATCAACGTTGCTAATATATGTTAAGTAAGCACATAAAATACAGATGTGCACAGATTCAGTTAGTTTTTCAAGTTTTCTTACTATTGTTTCGTTCTGTCTTCATTCCTGGCTTTTACATTCATCATTACGAAAACAAACATTTTGTTCATTAATCTAGATTCTAAATACAACAAACTGTCTTACAATCAGTTACATGACGGATAATGATGGACATGCGGGAATGATCTTGCAATTTAGTACCTTTCCGTATCAGTAAATCCGTAGAAAAGACAAGCTTTAGAAATGGCTTGTAGGCTCGCATTTAAAAGACAATTCTATCCTCCTCGTTCCTAGGTATTTTGCTGAATAAGCTTTTCTATTCTGAGAGCAAAAAGAAGGTTGAAAACTGCCTAACCTCTTGTCTGCGTCTGGTGTCGTGTCGTGCCTAGCAGCTTTGAACTTGGAAAATTCGTGGAAAACGGATGAAAATGAAAGACAGCAAATATTTCAGTGTTAAGCTAGTAATAATGGTTTTTATCCATGCATGCGCAAGATAGATTATTGTTGATAACCTAAAGTTATGATGACTACATGAGTAAACTCATTAAATTCAAAAAATTGTTTGGATACACAATTTTTCAGGAGCAGGCATACTTAACTAGCCCATTTCTTCGTCAGTTGGGTGGAAAGTGTCTTAATTCACAAAGTACACGTCATGCGTGCCATTCCTGATATCATTTGTCGGTCGGTCTCACATTTTCATGTAAATGGTGTGCTATTACATTATGCAGAATCGGTCATAAGGAACAGGGTGGTTTACTGAACGACGCGATGTATAATCCCTTCTCGATATAGAACATTTAACCCCATTTACACACTTTATGAGCACTGAAATGATACACATTACAATATTTGTGATTCTCATCATCGACACTGCACACCAGCTTTCGTAAATACAACCAGAAGAAGAACCAGTGAGAAAGGGCTCAGTGAGCATTCTTGCAACATCATCATCTTCAGTTCAAAAGCATCATCATAGAAAGTCTGTGAGAAAGAGCTTCTCCAAAGTCCTCTGCTAATCCTTGCTAAGTGAGCATGCTTACAACCTCACATTTTACTCAAGGTCCTGCAAATGTCAGGTTATTTTTCACATGAAAATTAGGCATAAAAATGGCATACTTCACCAGCTATTTTCTCGCCAGCTTTATAACGCTCTACGCCTCAATGCGGTGAATGGATGCGTATATTGGCCTGATATAAAGTTTATAATGTGATATATCGTTCAAAATACGCAAATGAACTTTTGTAAACATAAAACGGCGAAGGAAGGTCGACACTACCATCATTCTTAAACTCATGAGACCACAACAGCCCATTTTTATCCCAAAACATTGGCGTTTTTGGCTTGCTCAAAAGTGAAAGAAAATTCCATCAACCGAAAATCGTTTATTTTATGGGGAAGCAATTTAGAAAAGATGTTATTCGCACTTTTGCTCCAACTTTGTTTCCAGTTTTGCTACACCAACATCATCTTCCCTTACATGAAAAGCGGTCATGTTTCAATATGTGCACATCTCTACTAGTAAAACTCGTTGGGAGTAGGCATGAAAATGCTAAACATTGCAACCAATTTGTAAACCACAATATTTATGTGTTTACGTTCAAGGGTAATAGCCATTGGAATATCGAAACTGATGCAGTAAATAACTAATAAATAACACCATATTGGAAGCCATAAACAAAAGCATATGATGTACGTCTTGCTTCCTTACTTTAATCCGTTGCAATTCGGGAAAATTGCATAAATCGATTATCTGGATTAATTCAAACTTCCTTACCTTAAACTTCGTACAGTTCACCTTCATATTCACATTAAAATTTCACTCGCTATGCAAATTCAAATAGGAATGTAAATCATGCAATGTAAGAATTTACTGCTGCGACATTTTTAAGTACTGTAAAATAATTTGTTTAATGTTATTTCTATTACAGTAAAAAGCTGATCCAGTGCTTTTGGAGACCTACATTTTTTTGGCTCATCTTCCTACAATCTTGGAAGGAAAGACCAGAGGGGTTGCTTCAAGGTCAGACAAGTAGAACAGCGTAAACGAAGCCGAAAATGACGCCCGTCCCATTTCTCCCCATGATCTTCAGAAGGCACCCCAGGAAGAGGAACGAACGGATATCCATCGCCGTTTATGCCGCAATTGCAGTAATTTTGGCACAACTTTCACTTACGATTCAAGGTAGTTTTTATGTTTAATATTGTTCGTAATTTTTGATCGATACTCTTACATTCGCTAAAGAATCTATAAGAACATATTCTAGACCTAGATACTTTCAATATTACGCATAAGTGAATTCTAGTAAATAGCATCTTCACAAATCTGTAACCATTTATAATAAAAGTGTATTAGACAGTGATGGAACCCTTTCAAATCCAATAATAGCGAGTTTGTCACTCAGAAAAGTGTACACTTTGCACTCCAAACGATTGCAAAACTTTTAGAATGAGGGATATGATGCGCAGCAGGAAACCAGTCGAAAAATGCTCATAATCACATTGTGCATGAAGCAGCTACAGTATATTTTTGAGTTTCAATGTGATTGCCGCACTTAATGTTTGATGCAGTTTTGAGCCAACATCTTCAAGTGGTGTAACAATCCAGTTTTTATGGTTTTACAGCCAAGATGAAAAACGCACTTATTCAAGACAGGGCAGGGAAAACGAAAGGTACCGGAGATTTCACTTAAGCCCCTACAATTTATCTTCTTTAGAGAAAATAAAATCCAAGAGACATTTCCATTTTTCTTTTTATTATGGAGCAATATAATATGCAGACCTGTGTATTTCCCTTTGCACATTTTTAGTAGCAACATTTTTTAATATCCGTCAACTGCTCTTTTCTCAAGTTGTTCATTTTTATCTCGTCATGAACGGCTGCCAGTTTACTTTAGTAGGATGATGTGATGATCATGATGCTCATGATAACCATAATAAACTGGCTGCAAATTTTTTTGCAACAATTTTTACATTACGACCAGTGATGCGTTCATGCGCCATAATCCTACGAAATTATCCCTGTGCACAATATATAGATCAGTGTCATCATCACATTTACCGTTGAAGCAGAATCTGCATTCGTAACAAGGCTAAACAAAATTCATAATGACAGGTCATGCCTTTGCTTGCGGTGTCAAATTAATGAGTAGTAATCTGCTTCCAACGACTTAAGTTTACGTACCATTTTTGACCTTGGCAAAATTTGCAGTCAAAACCCGCCGACATTTTCCTAAAGTTGCAAAACATATAATATAACTTGTTCCGAGAAAGGTGACACCTAGGTGGGTTGGAGTTGGAGCATCACACACTTATTATTATTAACAACCATCATGACAGTGCCGTGCTAAGTATAAATAATGGGAGTAATTTGCCAAGAAAAAACAATTACACCATAACTTACATTTTGTTACTGTGTAGTAGTCTGTGTGTGTAGTTTACAATAATCTTTCTTGTTGGAACGAAATCAATTTTGCAAATCGTGTCATCAATTTCATGCACTCATTTAATCATCCATAAGCATCCTGCATGAAGGATGCAGTCTACCCACTACCTACCCACCCAGAAGCTGTCGTCATTTTATGCAAGATAGATAGTTCATATAAAATTCCCATCATTAGCATTCACTGCACGTAGTCCTGTGGCAGGAATGAAACTTAAGGTTGCCAAATGTTGTTAAAGATCATTTTAAGTAGTGGATTTAGAGCTGCATTTGACGCTGGCTTTTCCTGCAGCATATAGTACATTAACCGCTCAACAAAAATGATGACATACCATTCATCTTCGCTCCAATGATTTTCTCACAACCGAAGCCAAAACAAAGGGGACTTTTTGTAGTATGTTCACTTGAACGACTTGAGATTTATTTGAAGAAATTTTAGTAAAACACTAAATACGTAGATATATAACTTCTTGCAGATCTACGACATCAACATCAACCTGCGGTTAAAACTTAACTGAATGTGTATTATTAACCACAATCTACAGTTATTCAATTGCAAATAATGTGGCTGGTTTGGTTCATACCCAAATGATCATATTACTGCTGAAAATTGAGATGTAAAACGATTAGAGTTCATAACGATGTAAGAAATATAAATAATTGAACCATGTAAATTTTTTTTCCATTACTTTTTTTAATAGGTATTGATAATCTTGAAGGGGAAGCTGGATTTCGGATGGTGTCCTTAAAATGGATGTTTCCCCCAGAAGGTCCCTCCCAACGAAGTCCCATCTCGTTCCAAGTCAAATTTTGTGAGCTCCACTCATGGGGTTTGAACCGGTGTCGCTATCAGGTAAACACTATTATTATGATTGTGTAATTGTTTATTGGCCTTGGACTTTAGTACTTTATCAAAATTACTCCAATATGTTTAGTTTATTATTCACTCATCAGAAAAGAAACCTGAAACATTTTCAGTCGGCTGGGCATATTAAAGCTGTATTATCCATGTTGAGAAATTTCATGCCTCAAATCATTAATTGAATGCAGTTCGCTAACGAGAGGAAATAAAATGATGCATATATGCAACATTCGTCGAGCTAATCAACTCCCATTTGAACAATAATTGCTGCTAATTTCAAGTTACTACATTCTTGAATACGGTGTACAATTTATGATGGCAAAATTGGCTGCTTGATGCAAATCGTGAATGTATTTTCGATGATGATCTAAACAACAGCCAATTTATTAGTTCCAATAGAATGATTTTTGTAATACGCAATTAATTTGGGTACCTACAACTCAGACATAAGTGGGCGGAACACGACTGTACGCGGCAATATGTTTTTTTACTCGAATTTCATGTTTTATTCTGCTTCACAGCTCCTGTTACATAATAACCAGTGTGACATTTAGATAAAAATGATTGAGTATAGTATTTACGTAATATCAAAAGTAACATAATCCTCTTGGTTGATACAGCAAATAAAGACATTAGGTGAACGGGTATTTGATTTAGTTGTTAAATGGGATGTGAAGTTTTGAATTAACACGTTGACATAATGGCATCTTTTTGTTTCGTTTGAAACACTGAGCCCAAAATCTGACACTGCATTGAAAGTTTGCTTTGACATGATGTAAGTAGTTTAGGTATTTGCGTTGTTTTTATCTCAATTTATTTCTCCAACGAAAAGATGAATCAGACTCAAAATAGTGGGAAATCTTCTTATGAGCAAACCAAGGGATTACACAGACTTTCGCCAAGCTTTAGAATTCCGATCTATGAGTATTCACCATATTGTTCTGGTCTGGTGTCGTTGGAATGGAAAATTAATTTTTGAAGGTGAATAATGAAACGTGAATCACAGCCGGCAAATCCTTACTCATATTCAGTCATCAAGGTTATAGGTATTCCGCCCAACTCTTGATGTACACTTCTTCCCAAGCTTATTGAAACTTTTTCCTAGTTGTATTCAACTTTGTTGTCTATTATTATTATCATAATAAATTATGGACTTGTCTTGTACATTCTTGTCTGTCACGCTACAAAAGGAAAATGTGCAGTTTCATTCATACTAACTAGACAGCTGTCGCTTCATACTTGTTTTCAGAGATGTTGCTCGAAATAGTAAAACTTTAATTTTTCATTTCGGCACAAGCTCCTTCATGTCATGGGACAAAATGGTTGTCAAAAATGATCTGCCAAGCCAAGCCACTACAAATAACTACAAGCTAGTCACAAATCCGAGGGTGGCAGTTGTTAATACCACTGATTTTACCGCATTGTATTTATACATGAGTGTACAGTTGCATTTCAACATTTTCAACCGTTTTGTAGCACCATTTTTTGTAATAGATTTAAACCCAAAGGGAAGTCAGGTGTCTTTACAAGAGAAACTTTATTATTCTCTACCTAATAGCCTCTTTACTTTGTTGGCTTTGTGTGCGTATTTTCGTTTGCTGAGGTAATGACATCTTCATCGGAGAATCTGCGAGTTTTTAAGCATCATTGTATTTTGATCACTTGTTGGTTTACTACTTTTGTTAATCCCTTTATCAGCGTTTTGCTTTAAAATCCATTTTCTCTCCACGTGTTCTCTTCCAAGCAATTTGTCTCTTTGTCAGATTGTAATATTTATTCGTACTACTTTTTCCAAAAAAAATGATCCATTGTCGCATTTTCCTTTGAACGTCATTCCCTAACGACTTATTCAGTTCACCAATTCACCTTGGCATTGGTGACCTTATAACCGTGAAGCCTAAATTTTGGCTTGTTAAATATTAAGGAAGTAATTTCAGGTATTTATTTAAAATGCCGGTGCATTAATGACCGTGAAATCGCGTATGAAGTCATACATAGGGAACCGCGCATAAAAGTTATGCAGTCATGAGCAGCAGGACACAACAGAAGGAAGATGGTTAGGAAGCCGCCTCCAAAACAATGCAGCAATCTCATGCTCATAATAATGCTCAAGCACAAGTTGTTTTGTATGCATTTATGATTAGGACAAGACAATGTTCACCATCAAATTAATTGCTTCATGAATCCTTGAGAATAATTAATAAATACCTGACCGAAGTAGTGAAGACCCCAGCATCAAAAGAAGTCACCCATAATTGCTTGGTCGTGAGGAGAGGAATGTCCAAAGAAGAATATTATATACTCCATGCTCATAATATTTTCATAAGCAGCTATATTACTAAAACTGAGCAAAACTACTACAACTTTGTGCAAATTTGCAACAGTAATAGCATGATCATGGATATTTTCCTTTAATCGTCAATCGTAAAAATAAGCGTCTAATTTTAGATGAGTAGCCGTAGCCGCTTAGTAATCTCAACAGGGTCTCCAGTTTTTAACAGTCTCCAGCTTCAATATCAATACGATAGTCCAATCGTTGATTAATCATTAAAATATGCATAATACAGCATAATGAAAATGCAATCAGCAAAAAAAGTGTATAATCAGGTAATTGAATAAACGAACACTTCAAATCTCAAAATGAAGAACTATTAAAGTCTTGACTCATTGTCTTGATCATATTTCATGTGAGTTGCGTTGTTTGTTGCAGAATTTCAATGCAACCATTCTACTATTGATGATGTCAATGATTAGCAAAAAAAATTTCAAGTAGTATACAAAAGATTCTACGCTCAAAACATCAATTTTTTTAGAGAAAGATTACTCATGAAGCGGCACAGCTGGAGGTACTTAAAAACAAATTCCTCAGCATTACGTTTCATCCTCATTTTCAATTTTTCCATGCATCAGCTTTGAATGACCGATGAGTTGACATCACTCCTATTTAATCCACTCGTAATGATGAGTACAACTGTTGAACATCGTGTAAAACCATGTAAATAATAAAAAATTACATAGTTCGCTTCTCTCACGAAACATTTGAGGAAAGCAAAAGTGTTATTTGCAACTAGCTTTTATAGCATTTCGTACCTCATCTTCTCGATTAGTAATAATAATAGTTATATCGTGTTTTATGACAGGTACAAGGGTAGTTTTGCATGTCATTAGGAGAGTGTATGACGGTAACAAATTGACTGTCAAGTGAAGCCTCCGTTTTCACTAGCAAAAGAGAGGGTGTAGAGAAGTGGTGTGGTGGTGTGTCTACGTCAATTTCTGTGGGTAACAACTGGCAATCTCTTGATGATTATTTGGTTTCACTGATTATTGGTCTTCTTTATATGTTAATCTATACCTGCCGTAAATCGTGATGGAGGAGAGAAGGAGTTATTTTTTTTGTCAGCACCAGCACATAGGATTGTCATCAGGTAATTCCTTTCTGAATGGGAAGGGACGTTGAACAATATGACTTGATAAGTAGTTTTATGCATACGAGTCATCATTAAAAGCGTACCCTATGGCTAGTGGGTGACTGGCACGTTTTGCAACTTGTAACAAAGTACAAAAAATGTGCAAACTTGCAGCATTGTTCCAAGGAGTCAATACTGAAGTTCATGAGAATCAGCGGCTATTGATCAGCAATGTGTGATTTAATTATTACAAAATGAATAGCTTCTTAAGCTTTGACTTTGACAATCAAAATTCAATGTCAAGTGTTCGTCATCGATTAAGAGAAATGATGATCATGATGATCCGGAATCGTGAAGGTCCATAATTGAGAATTTGGCTTGTGAACATTTAAAAATGCAACATTATTGATTGGGAAGTTTCATTCATCATGTTTAATATTATACGCGATTACGTAATTTGCTGTGTAACAAGCGTCTGTACTCAGATTTCCTGAATGGTTTTCTGCATTGGCTTTTTGCTCGACATTTTAATGATTGATGGCTGAATTGAGTTGCGAATATAACAAAAAAAAGAAATTTTATAAGCTGCACATTCATCACACCAAATTTCAGAGAAATCGCCGCCTCATAAACCTGATGCCGTGGTCTGGTCACCGTACGTGGTTTTGTTTGCTCACCTAGTGCGTGAATGTTGAGGTATTTGTTTCGTCGTGCTATACATATAACAATTACAGACAATTGGGCTCGAGCAATAAGCTATTCGGAAACAAAGCATTTTTGAGCAACGGCTGTTATGTTACCGCAGATGTGTAATTCATCCATTTATTTCAGTTAGCTATTAGCTCACCTACCCGATTCTCGCAAAATTTCATGACCACATTGTCTCTCAATGAACAATAATGTTCCATTGTCTAAGCTGCGCATTTTTATCTCGACTTATCGAAAGAACCCATATTTCACAAAGACACAAAGCGTTTCAAGAGAGAACACAGAGAGTTTTATGTTAGGTATCAAAGTAGATTATTGCGTACTAATGAGCTTCAAACGGCTTTTGAAGTAATTGTTCACGAAAAACGGATCTGTGTGTTACCGGTGAAGTATTAAAGAAGCGAGGGTTTGTCTTCAATAGGGAGAGGACTAATGTCGACGAAATGTGTGTGCTACACACGTCGTGGTCTAATAACCAGCGCTGAGCTCACTGTGGAAGTGTCTCATGTGCTCAACAGCCAAGGTTTTAAGTAAACATGCTCTAGACCCGTATGTTACATTTTCTGAAAAGGGGAGCTTATGTGGTTTCTTGGATTCTATCTTATTGTTAATTTGTTACACCCGTTTTAAGCATACGGATGACCTCATATTGCGCCTTTCTTTCGACTTTC
The DNA here is from genome assembly GCA_001718145.1 of Orchesella cincta. NCBI lineage: Eukaryota > Metazoa > Arthropoda > Collembola > Entomobryomorpha > Orchesellidae > Orchesella > Orchesella cincta. The sequence goes on from LJIJ01000567.1 coordinate 71,120, forward strand.
TTTTCTTGGGTAACTGAACCCACTCAAATTCATATAAAAGATTTGCTGCTGTGACATTTTCATGCTGCTGTAGATAAAAACAAGCCTTGTATTATTCAGTCGGAAAGTATCATGTTGCCCCATTTTGATACAAGACGTTCTTTTTGTTCTTTCAAAGATACAAACTCCGTACTCCAGACCCACAAAGTTTAGTAATTAGTGGAGATAATTTAGGAGCTTAAAATATATGTAGCAATGTTACATTTAAACCTTATGCGACAAAAACAGTAATCAACACGCGATTTGATACCTACTCCCGGTTGGAAAATTGTCGGGCTCATTTAGCCCAGTAGTTATGTATCTAGTACCACTTACACGTGTTTCCATTTATTAAATATTTTATCCACTTATTTTATACGGTAATTTTGAACAATTTGTGAGAATATTAGTCAGCGTTCCTATGTCTATGTAGGTACGTGAAACGTGGAGCCAAGTAAAAAAAGAACACATAAACCTGCTAGCATAAAATCCAAACACAGTTCTAATCTCCTAAAAAGCGGCTTCGAGGGTGAATTTGGAGAATTCGTCCTTTGGGACAAATTTTCTGCATCTTTGGAAATGAAAGTTGGTTGCAGAGTCTGGAATGGTACAAATTACAACGATTTCTTTGTGAAGCATGTACGTAACATATCCAGGTCATGTATTGTAGACTTTTTTTTGTGTTTGGTTTTGGTAATAAAGTCCTATTTGTCTTCAGGGCTCTGAGCAAACGACAAAAATTATATTGGAGCAGTGCCGAAGTGGTCAACGGTGGGTTCTACACTTGAAATAAAATAATTACGTGAGCCGGACATAATGTTACTTTTAGTTTTGTTTATGTCGAGGATAAAAAGAGTAGCTCTTTCCATTCACTGAATTTCCCGTCGGACTTCTCGCCACAATTGTTGAATAAAGTAGCCAAAAATCATCATCATCTGGGTTGGTCACACTCAGGTGAGCAAACAGTCTCTGCTCAAGTACAACTGTAAAGGAGAGGTTTTCTGCATGTCTAGTTCTTTCGTCCCGTCGTGCTCGTATTTTTGTGCAGTAAAAATGACTCAACAAAACACAACCTTATGAGAGATGTGTTGAGCAAAAAAATGTACATCTTTCACCTCCTTCCTCAGCCACAAAGCTAGCTTAAATCCGGAAGCTGAAACAATGCAAAGACAGAGTATTATTAGCTCTGGTTTATCCAACCATAACCAAATGTAAGCAATAATTTTCTAATTTTATGGGAATTTGTCAAATAATGTGAATTATGAATGTGGTTTATATGCATAAACAAAAAATGGAAAACGTGCTTGCATAAATTCACTAAATACATATATGTATCGTACGTTGCAGTTGAAAATAGCGTAGCATCTTCGTTTTGCCAACTAGGAGGAAAGTTATGCCAAAAATGTCAGTCGTAAATATCTATTGGGTTTTAAAACAAAAGGGGAATATATAAATGTGGTCACAGACAGGATGAAGGGACGGTTAAAAATGTTAAGATGAAGAAATTACCTAGCTGCTTTCATTTTGCACATTTCCGGATTGTATCACGTACCTTCGTTTTCATTGAAACACGTAAAAATGCGCTAGCGGGTGAATTACACACGGTTGAAGATGAATTTTTCTCACTGATCAAAAGTAAAACAAAACTAACCCTTCCTAATGCTCAGGCTACGTATTTCTGCGACTGTTGAAGTACATTAGCCCTACCAAATACAAAAACGCTAATAAGCTTTCATTCGGGTAGTATATAAACGTGGCTTTATACTGCAAAATTTGGATACTATTTTTACAGCTCTAAATCATCCGGCACAAAGAAATAAAACTCTGTTTTGTATATTTTTGGCACATGCATTTGTGCAAATTGTTTTTACAAGATGTTTTTTTTGTGTAAATTTGACACGCAGCAATCTGCAAGTTCCCTAAGAAAATGTTATAGTCGGATATTGCAACTTTTTGCTTAAAAACAGCATGAATGAGATAGCATCACCGGATTATTTCCGTTTTGATTTGATTGACAGGTCGATAATCCTTTCCCAAACTTTGAGTGTATTAAGGACAAGTTTAATTACAAATCCGTCCACTTTTACGGGGCTGCTTATCGTAAAGTAAAAACGGTAGTAAAATGATGACCATAAAAATCATTTTATTCACGGAAATGAGCAAATGTTCGATTCAATCTGGCAAACTCTTCTCACGTAAAACTAAAGCTGTTTCTAGGTATAAAACGCGGAAAACCCCATGGCCAAAGCCAAAACCTTCTAGAGATGTAATCATTATCATTTCCAGTCCAGTATTGAAACCGGATAAGTTTTAGAGTGTTATGTTGGTAGCAATAACAAAAAGCCACCATACAAAGCCAAGTGTTTTTTATCACAAAACGTATTTTTAGATTTCGGAAAATAAATACACAAACAAACACATTGCATGTCAAAGCAAACTACAATGCTAATGATTGAACATGTGGCTCACTGTGAGTTAACCTTTAGCTCTGTTGTTGGCGTCGGAGAAAAATTTAGATCATTTCTCTTTAAGAGGGATTCATTGACCTTCTGGAACAGAAGAACCTTGAAATGCAATAAAATAAAAGGGGATTTGAAGCCATCTTGGTTTTGGTTTTAGAGAGGCAAGACAATTGAGGAAAATGACTTAGTCATGATACAATATCAGTAGTGCCATCATCAACGTGAACCATTTACTGAAAAAAGTACTAAAGCTTTCATTCTGCCTCCCCTTGTTCCTTTTGTCAGAGTTAAATTTTGACCCCAAAAATATCCTACGACTGCTGTGCTCTGAGTATTCTTCATCGTCACAGGAGCAGTTGTACAGATGAGTATGAAAGAATTGCAAAAGTTGCCCCATACATCTCAACGAATTCAAGAAAAGGAATAACTTTAGGAGAGCCTACTGAACAGATAAATTTTTTGTGATGTTGAATGCTGATGCTTTGTAGAAAAACGAGAAATAAGAGGAGAGGAGAATAATAGAAATGCAATTTCATGCCTTAAAATGAGCATTGCTCCTCCGACAATAAAGAGCTTCAGCTGGGTTGTAGTACAGAAGACCAGATGAGGATAACTTAAAGTCGCAGTTTGAGAGAAGAAAATTTGAATGCATGAATTTTACATCAACTGCATCGTGATTTTGTTCGCGAATCATTTCGTTTCCGAAGCTAATATAATGAAATGCGGAAACACTTGCCTTTTACACGCATTAGAAACGGTGCTGGAGTAGAGCTGCGAGTTGAGAAATATATATTTGATTTCAAAATTGTTTCATCAGTTTCATTAAACTTTTAAAGTATTTCTCGACCTCGGGCCAAGACACTGAGCCGCTATATGCGAGTTTAGACTTATTTTCTCATGTTTACATAAGATGGAATGTTGCTCTCATCATCAATCTTCTCTTCATTGTTTTATAGAGGAATTAGGCATGTTTTTATATGATTACGCAAATGCCTTGTTTCGTACAATGTTTTTAAATTAAGAAAGAGACGGATTTTGTGGATTAAGTTTACTTTTTTCTCTGTCGGTTTCAAAAGACTACTTTAAGCAGCTGTAGGACATTTTGGGCGTGTTATTTCCCACCGTTTGGAGTCCATATAACATCATCGTGAGCTGTTAAGAATGGAGTAGGAGGAATATTAAAAATAAGAGCATGTTTCACCAAAAATACTTTTTTTTTACCAAGCCAAGGATCCAGTTGTGTAATTCTCTTGGTGGTTCTGCTTCTCCTCGGCGTGTCACTTTGTAATCCTCGAGGTTAAACTACTTTTGCAGTTCTAAATTAACAGGAGAAAGGCTTGGAATGCCTGACTTTTTGTAAAAACCCTTTGGAACAGGAGAGGAGATGGGCTTTCCCATTTTCCACATCAATAAATTTCAAGTTGTATTTACAGTTTATAGCCATGCATTTTCTAGTCTATGTTTCCTCTCCGAGATGTGATGTATGTTGCATTTTGTGCTTTTACGTATTCATTCTTCCCCATTCAATTTTTCACTCGGTTGGTCTTGCTTGATCCTCGTCTCTACAATGAGCTGGGTGGTTTGGTGAACATTGAACAAGCACAACGGTAGCTGGCTGAAAGGTTGACAAAAGATTTCAAAATCCTCTCTACCACGCAATTCGGGACTTTATTGTGTTTTGAATATTACCACTTCATGATGGTTCCCTATTGTTGTTGTGTTGTACTTGAGCTCAATTATGAATTTATAACAGAGCCGATGATAATCCTGAACTTATCACGTCATTGCCAGTTTCCATTCGAAGTTTACAGTTACTCGTTTTTTCCAAGAACAACTGGCCATTCAGCAAAAAAAAACTGTAAAGCACGAAGGACACTCGCCGTCATTCATTTTATCTAAAGTGCTGTATAGGTATTTGCTTGGTACATTACAGTTCAAAATCAAACCATGAAAAATTGCCACACTATTAATATTCTTGTAAATTTTATTATTCAATGTGCCAAAAATACTACGCTTTACCTTATGTACCTGCGTTTTACTTAAACTTTTTTTTATTTCTGCGAAAGCCGTTGTAACATAACAAGACTGAAAAATTCTAATGAAATATGTAAGGGATTGCGAGCACCCTGCGATGTTTGTTATTTTGCGAAAACCAACTTTCTTGACACACCGTCCGTTAGTTGTAGAGCAGCCATAAAAAGTTATAATGAGGATCGGTCCGGACAGTTCATGAAACCAGTTGGAGATCCTGGAATACTATCATAATATTTCCTTACAACAAGTTTAATTGCTTTCCACCTCCAGTGTGCTCCTGTAAATTATTTGGAAGGACAGTTGTGTTTTCACAATTTGGGAGTGTGAATGAACTGACTAAGCTTTTACTTGAGTTGCCCTCGTGCTCGTTTTCCTTCGCCTCGTGTGCATGGCTGATAGTTGCAGCGATTCGACTCTCACGCCTACAACCTCTGCATAATTAAATTATTTAAAACATTTTATAAGGGGGAATGCGCAAAGCCATGTAATTTTCCAAGATTACAAGTACCTTGATGTTTACAGAAAAAGATGGGAAAAACACCTAGTCTAGTTACACCCATCCACTAAATTATGAAAGGATGAGGTTCTCACTGGAGAGTTATGTTATGAAACTTACTTTTCGTTTTTCTAAGGAAATTTCTTAACAAAAAAAACATAGTAGTTGAGTTGAAAGGCTTTCAACTCGTATAGTGCATATAACGAGACACCTCACCAGACTATACTTACATTATTTTTTCTGTCAATTACAGATAGTTGATGAAGTAACAGCCAGAAGCGGGAGACAGGAAACAAATGAAGCGAAATCTCCTGGACATTACCTTACCGACATTGGAGGTCTTCGAATGGCAACCAATTACACTTTCCAGGTCATACCTCTAGACTCCGATACTTCCGAGAGCAGCCCGTCAAGGATTTCACTTCAAACTAAAGGATGTAAGAGCTCAAAATCTTTAAGGTGGTAGACCCTATGAAAACAGGGAGACAGCCGGGGCTGAAAAGTTTATTTTAAGGTGGTTCATGAACATGACATATTAGAAAGCCAGAAAACATGCTGTACCACATGAATCAACGTAAGATTTAGAAGTTTCAAGTTGCCCCAAACCCTTCCTTCCGGATTCCATGGAAGGGAAATGTCCGTAAAATTGAGGCAATGCTGCTGCAAAATGGATCTTCTTGAATGATTTCTTAAACATTGAGCGAAACTATCGACGTAAATGGAAGTTTTATTAGATTTATGGGTCCTCGAAACCCGCTATTCACTGTCACTGTCACTCTTCAAGAGCAAGTGTGCGCTACAATGCGTTACTCATGCCATTAAACGCATTGAAGGCTGCTAGGTTGTGTTGAATGCTTGATAAGATAATCCATTTTTTGGCATAGTCAATTAGACAATTCACATTTCTCCAGTGGATGACAATGCTTTTATGACATTTTATTGCACATTCTTCCGCCAAAGCACCTTTTCTAAAAGTAAAATGTATGTAGGTCAGACCAGTCCACATTAAATTTATATTACACCCAGGTTTTTATTGGTGTAAAAAGATTCTTATCGTATAACATTGTGTGCATGCATCTGACAGGTAAGTTTAAATGTCACTGTGATGCCTATTTTATAAGAATTTCGCTGGCTACGTTCATAAATGAGATTTACATACACATGTGAAAGCAATATTCCACAAAGGCTTTCAAGGAACTCGGGAGATCTCTTGGGTTTATGGGAAGATATGTATACTAACCATAAATCAAGCAAGCCGAGATTACAGGGGAAGCACCAATCTGGTCATATTCTTGAAACTCTTTCAATAAAAAGTCAACTTGAGAAAGTTATTATTTTCTTTCCGACTTGCAGTGAATAGTGCAAACGTAAGTAAAGTATGGTCCTTGTCACCAAGTCCAAGGATAACTTATTGTAGTAAAACGTAAGGAATGTGCATCATAATAACTTTATCTAGTCAATGCAAACAGTACTACTACAAAGTAATAAAACTAAGATCGTTAATAGATAAAATCATTTAAGCTAAGAAATGTTATCGGATTGTTTTAATGAACGACTAATACCTGGAATAATAATTATTACACATCGTAGGAACTTTGGAAAGTGGATCTTTAACTACTTCAAGTTAATTAGAATGATGTGCTAGATATAGATAGGAATCCCTCGAGAGTTGTGTAATATGTCAATAAACTTTCACTCTGTTTGATAATAACAAACAACTAATTTTCTTCATTCCTTATACGATTTGTAAAATTCACTGCATTGTCCAATGAGCAGACGGATGGAAAGTTAAAAAACAAATGATGTGCATGCAGCCGTAATCCGTCAAGTTATATGTCTGTATGTGAACTTTCCAAGAAATTGACGTGAAAAAGGGAACTAGTAAAAAGTTGTCCAACTTGGCAACTTCCTTTATATACATCCATTCATATGTAGTTTTTTATAAAGGAAACTGCTATACATATAAAAAAAATTCACATGTTCTGTCTTGTACCATTTCCTTTTCAGTTTCTGCAAAGGCCACGAACTGCCTGGCGGATTCCAGTGAAGTGATCGTAGAGACAGGACCATATTTCGGGGGACGGATTTCTGTTGAAGACTCTACTATACCGGGATGCTTTATTAAAGGAAACCAGCAAAGGTAAAGTGCTCAAGAAAAGTATGTAGGTGGAATGAATGGAGTAACCCGATCTTGTCTCTCCATTCACCATAAGTAATATCAACAGAATTGTGGAGACGCAAGATTTGGATGCATGCGGAGTCTATTTCACTTTTAATAAGCAAAAGTCTTCCTTCATAATACAGTTGTTTACCCACCGCATTTCATAAGATATCGACACAGAATCAACGAGGAAAGCAAAAATATTATGATAAAGGTTTTAGAAACAGAGCAAACTTGCACCCTTAATATAACTCACACTCTTATGCGGTTGCTTCTTTTACCTTCGTCGTAACTTGGTCATCATATCATTTTCGTCTTCTCAATTACGACATTACTTGCTCTGTCCCAAAAACTGCCATAAAATTGGAGGTGAGAAGCCGTAAGTTTATTGATCAGGTGCAGCTTTCATCTCTAATTACAAATATTTTTACGAAGCCGTATCAAACTGATATTCCAACGTCAATCACTCCAATCCAACGTCACTAATTGCCAAATATATTTCTGCAAAATTGATTTTTAGCACGTCATGATAATGCCTATTAAATGACCATAAAATGGATAAAAGGGTTGTAAAAGGCTAGTAAAACATTCGGTTCGACTATATAAAGCTTGTTCCAGCGAAAACTGACTCATATAGTTGGACCACAGAAACTAACGAGGGGAATATTTTTTATCATGTTATTAATGGTCAAACAAGTGTAAAATGAAGTCAGATGAGAACCCATTCTATAATACTTGTGCAAGTTGGTCAAACCTCAAAAGGAAGTAAAGAGTGTGCTTAATAGTAGAGGAGCAATAACCTGATAATTTGCGAACCCTTTTGTTCATTACGAACTGCTAGTGGGTTTTACGTGCCTACTTGAAAAATTGAAACATGGCAAACGGCATCTGTTTGTTGAATACTCACACCAAGCATTTCGTGATACTGCATATAATATATAATATACTTGTGTAAGAAAGAAAGCATAAGTGTTAGCTACTTTCACTCATCTTACATAGCACAAGGGCGAGCCTAACCTACCATTAATGCCAAGGACAAATATTGGTTTTATAAGGATTTGGGGTTGGAAAACCTATTCCGAACACAACAAAGAAAACTGACATTTAATTAGTGCCAGTTTTTTGGCAGGCGTGCACAACTGGCTGAATCTTAATTGAATCTTCGGATCTGCCTCATTAAAATATCATTTCCACTCTGCTGAATTTACCAAAATTCTACGCTCAACTCACCAATAACCATAAAACAACTGGGACTGATTCTGGTTCAGAGTAGGCATCAATAAATATTGAATTGAAATAAGTTCTTTGATAAGTTTGGATATATTATTAGAATTTTGTTCGTTTTTATACATCCATCCAGCTTAGCACACTTAGCAGCAACCTTCACCATCACCGAATTGTAAGTATTTTATGAATGAGAGAAAATTGTGAAGTCACTGCTAACGTGTTTGAATCCAAAATGTTAGCAATGGGCTTTCCCACATATTTCTCGCCACAAGTGTACTTTTTCCCATGTCGTATTCCGTAAACCAACAACGCTCCTTAAGCTGTTTGAGCTAGAGAAAGAATGGTTATAAATAGGAGTTTGTTTAGACCAGTATAACAAAATGGCTTATCGTTAGCGCTGCAAAATATTGATTCACATCCAATTTTAAAGTATATTTATTTAAGCACTTAGGCTAGCTGAGAACTTCCCATGCGTTTGGAATGTTTTAGCCGATCGAATATCTCGACAATAATGCCTGCTAAAATCTTTGTGGGAATAAGGAAGAAGGTTTGTGCGGCACTCTTTCTCCTCTATTACAGTGGTTTTTAAAAATATTTGTGTCAACGTTTCTTATAAGTGCGACAGCATAATGGCATCATCAAATTGATGGGCACGATACTAACCCATCGTATGTATTCCTTTTTGGGATAAGCGCTGTGCAGCATTAGCGATATGAAAATATTATGTTATGCTGCGGTGAACAGACCTCCGGCGACATCATATGAAGAGTTCTATCGTCTCTAAACCGATTTCATGAAGCACCCTTAAGTCAAAGAGGTACTTGAGTAGTATAGTGCTTTCTCAAGCTCTTATCCTCTTGTTTATTGCATGAGGCAATTAATTTTTTGTACGTGATTTCATTCACAGCCGTGATGCCGCTTTTTTCAAAAGAAACGGTCCTACCTTCACAGTTTTATATCAATATTTAAAATGTTTCCTGGTAATTGAGTCCAGTTCCTTTTTAATTCCAACGCGTAGGTGGTTTCAAGTTGCCCCGTCTCTACGTTGTATCCGTTTTTTCAAAATCCCTTAAGCTTTTAATGGATTCATGCATGTAATTACGGGTAGTACTACTTGAGCTGATGTTGCGGAATGTTAAATTGTGAAATACGTGCGGGACACCCACAAGAACTTAGGATATTTAAGCAGGATGTATGTTTTTAAGCTCATAACGTACAGTTCCATAGAATGATGAGTAGGCCCTCATAAAATTAATAGAACTTTATCCATTTGTTTTGTTTAATGTCGTGAGGACGGTTTAAATTTTAATCAGAGTCATTTTAATTTTGCCTAATTTGCAGTTCGCAAGAGAACCCTTTATTTGAGCTATGAATGGGAAACTTTCAACTCAACGTATGTTTTTATAACTCAAGGTTGCAGAAGCTTGGTCGGCTTTTCAAAGAAATCCCAATTACAACAGACATCGTTAATACTTGGAATGTCTGAATCAAACGTATCAAGTTCATCCTACCGTTAAAATAATTACTGTTACAGTATCGTGGGTAGGAACAATTTAGGTGTTATGATTTGATTCAATTCAACTCAATTCTGATTGACGATTCACAAGCTGGAACTTCATTGACGTGGGTGAAACAATGAGCGACAAAGCATACCTCTGTGGCGTGATTTACCTGAATAAAACCGCGTGCTAGACTCACTCCCAAATTAGTAGTGCGTGTATCTATACATATCTTGATTATTATTGTTATCAATCTAATTGTGCGTTTCTCTCTTTGTAATTTTCAGTGCTCAAACCAAGTACTCGCTCAGTATTAGACACAAGGAGTGCGGAAGTAACGTGAACGGTTCCAAAGTTACCACTGTGATTTTAGTCCAAGAGAATGTGCCAATCCTCACACACAGCACGAGACGCTTTGTTGTAGTGTGCTCCTTTTCACCAGAGTCATTTGTGGTGAAAGCTGGGTAAGTGAAAGCGGCGTCGATAATATGTTGTAAAGGTCATTCACAAGAATATAAAGTAAGCCATGTTGAATGTTATGGAGTGTGATTTTCAATGGATGGAATAATTGTTATAAGTACTCGTTAATACGCTTTGATCTTGGGTAAACGTCCGGTCACGTGAATTAGCATTAAAAACATTGTGCCATAATTTCTACAGGATTCAATCAGTATTGCATCAGTATTCCTTACACTTGTAGCATTGTAATTACTTACCCAACTTCCGTATAAGTAAAGTTAATGTATGTCTGGTAGTTTGATGTTTTTAAACATCAGTTAACACACTCAATACTATCCAAATGAACAGGAAGCTATTCTGAGCTGAACAAAGCTACATTAAATTATAGACAATTTCTAAACATGTGCTTTAGTTTTAACAACTAAACCCTTTGAACTCACTCAGACCGGACGTGCAATTTATTTGTATTTGTGAAATGAATGGTCGAAAAAGATGCTGGTGTTCCAAAAGTATTTGGCTGGAAGCACGGAACTGCTTTCATCTCTGAACGAAAGTGTCAAATAAGTATGCTCACCAGAGAGAGATAATGATCGGCATCCTCTGAGTCTGAGCAAGCGATGTTCTGAAGCTATAGTTTCGACAGCTTTCACAATTACCCGGTGTTACTTGCGTGGGGTGACAAATAGAAATGAATGAATGAACAAGTACATCTCTGATTAATTATCTTTGGCCACGATTACATGATATAATGGTAGTTGTTACGCTTTTTATGCGAACAGCTTGGAGTCTGGCAATGCCCCAAGGATTTTAACAACTCCAATAAATTATATTCTTGTAAGCTGTCACGTTTAATCCTTTGAATAATCCGTGTACTTTCTCCCATTTCCAGTGTTTCCCTCCCACGTGAAACAAGTGTGGCCAAATCCCTGGATTTCTCGCGGCTGATCCGGATATCACCTCAATCCTCCAACTTGTTGAACACCGACTCCGACGGAGGTAGCTCTTCCGCCAGTCAGCAACAGGATTTCAAGTTTGAAGACGGCCTTCCAATATCTCAATACAACTCCCTCACACAATCCAATCCCTTGTCCAATGCAGCAGAGTCCCGAGCCTTCTCTGACTCCCTGAACAGGGGAACATGGGAAACATTTCTGGTATTTGGAATGATATGTGTGGCCATTATTGCCAGCATGTCCTCCGTCATTTGGTTCATACGCTCATACCGCTCTTCAGGAAATCCTGCTGACTCTGAGAGAATACGAAGAAGCCACAGGGGAGATGTAGAATCCCTGGATGGCTCTTCAGGCTATTCCTACGAAGACTCTTACTGTTCATCCTCCAACTCCAACCACAATAGTCTGGATACGCGCTCGGATCTGGAAGTGGAACTTGACTTTGAATTTTCGGAGGATGTGAACCGTCCTCAAAATAATAATTCTGCTGCTGCTAATAGTTCCACTGCTGCACCAGCTCAAGCGTTGCAGCAACAACCAGTCCAAAGCCATCATTCCTTTGCTTGATGAAATGAACTCCTAGTGCTTATGTACTTCACTTTTGTTTAATTCCTTTGTGACGCATAATTTTAATACAACAAGTATCTCAGTGTTACATGCACATAAATCTAATCCTTGCTAAAATTTACATGATGAGCGGCCTTGGTTGATGAGAGAGATTGTTTTGCTATAATATGCTGGTTGTACTGCTGTAAATTATAGTACCGACTGCAAAGATACTAGTTTAGTAATAATAATTCGTACCTGTCAAAAAACACAAAATTCATTGGAATATGTCGTTGTTGTGAATACTACTTAATTGCGGTGTAATATAATATGTATTTACGTAGTCTATCGTCCTTCAAAGTCAAGTTCAGTATTTCTCCATGCTCGGCCATTTAATTTTTTAAGAACTAATAATTATTAATAGTTTGTACTGAGTTTGTAGCTAGTGGTTCTATAATTGGATAAGTCTGTTAAGTAGTTGTTGTGGTGGACTTGTAATGTGACAACCCTTTCTGTTACCGAGAAAGCCAGCTCTGGTCTACTCCCTCATTCCCCTTGTAGATAGAACTGTTTTTAATTTTATTGCTAGTGGTTAATCTAAGCTGTCAATAGAGTAAGTTGTAAGTGGAGACTTGATTTGAAACATGGCTGTAAACATTGTAATGCAAGTTAAAAGTGGGTACCTTCGCATGAAAATAAAAAGATAAATTCATAATAATTTAATCAACAAAACAGTTGCTACTTATAGATTATTTATCATTTGGAATAAAACATTTAACTATTCAAGTCATTTTTACATTATTCATGATAATCAAATCATATAGAAATCATGCTCCAAACCCAACTGGGCGTATATAATTATTTTGACTGCGTCTGTTCAGGAGAGCGTATGTACACACCATGTGGAAATCTAGCCATAAATTTCTTGATATATTCTTTCGTTTTATGTTTAACACTATCGGTAACTTCCAAGGAGTGGACATCGCGGGTGTGCTTCAGTTCCTTTAGCAATATAGCATGAGTGATCTATACAAAGTCAGAAAAGTTGGAAAAAGTCAGCATGAACCATCATATCATCATATCAGTTTATATTAATACTTTAATATTCCACCTCCAACCTACCTTTCGGGCTAAATGCTTAAAGTCATCCGTATTTTTAATATGCTCATTTTTACGGTAAGGATTCAGATGAGCCACAACCACTGTTGCGATAGAATTTCTGAAAGAATCCTTAATACAGCTTGCTTCCTTGCTGCTAACTCGTTTGTCCTTGTCAGCAGCCTCAGCTGCTGCTTTCTCTTTCGCTTTCTTTTGGTGCATGGCTTTCTTTTTTGCAGCATGACGGGCGGCTCGGTCAGCTTTATCAGCGACTTTCTTGTCCTTCATGTGTTTTATATCTCTACTATCATAACCGAGGCCAGGAATTACCACATCCATGCTTGGTGTGCTGGTTATAATTCGACTAGGGCCAGCAGTTGGTGGTACACGTGACAAAAATGTCTCATCGTCTTCATCCAAGTTTTGCTGACTGAGTGTAAGATCCAATTCAGTTTCAATGGGAGAGGATGACGCAGATGTTCTCGCGGAATCGTCCGGTCGAGATGTGACTTTCGGTTTGGGTTTTGGGGCTGACTTTGAGCTAACTTGTTTGTCTTTTCGTCGGCTTCTTCCCTGACTACTGGACTTTTTTCTTGGCGGATGCGAGACTTTTCTCGCTACTACAGATTTAGTATCTTTTTCTATCTCGGTGGCATTATCCTTTTTAGATTCAGCTGTTGGTGTCAAAGTTTCAGTCTCTGAATTTTCTTCAGATTTCATTGCTAATCTTGCTGCTAACTTCTCTTCCAAGACTTTCTTCTTATTTTCTTTAACCATCTCCTTAGAAAACCCTTTATCATCTTCTCCCCGCGGCTGCATAAATTGATACAATTTTTTAAAGATTATATACAGTTACAGGATATCATTTATGGATTTTCTGACAAAAACTTAAATAAACAATTGTTTCTTACACTTATGATACGTTCTTGCACTAATCCTGTTTTCTTCCTACGTTCTGCTCTCTCAATTAATTTGGTACGCCACGTCTGAATGCTGGCTTTTGAAATGGAGGGCGAACCTTCGGAAGCCTCTTCAATTTTATCTTCCTCTTCTTCCTCTTCAGTGCTTGACTCGGAAGATTCTGAAGAAGATACATCATAGGGATTCGGTGGATCCCAACGTGTAACCTTGGTTCGAGTATGATAATAATAACAGCGTCCTTCATCGTCAATTGCCATTTTCCAGTTCTTTGGCAACTCTCGGGGAGGAAGTGGAGGTGGACCAGGCAATCCTTCTGGCCAAGGTGGATAACCTGTTTCTGACTCAACTTCAGGAACTATTACTAGAGGCTCTACCAGAGGAATATCTGATGCAGGTGCTGGGTGTTGAGATAACTGAAGGAATTTGATAAGTTCAGGAGGCATCGAAGGATCTAAATATATACAAAATATAATAAATGCTGAGATTGTTCTTACGGTCATATTTGTTTATATAGTTTAGCACCCGCTCACCTTCGACATTAATAGGTCTCCACATGACAGTTTTAGGGTCTAAATAGTGGACACCGTGTGGATCAACGATGGGAGTAATCGATGGATCCAACCCAACCAAAGCACAGCGCTCCTGGTGAAGAATGACCAGTGCATCTTGTTGCTTCCGAAGAAGCTCCTGTTCCTCTTGTTGTTTTACAGTCTGCTCAAACTGTCTTCTCCATTCCTCCTTCGAGAACCCTGGCGGCATGACCATTCGATTTTGAAATCGATGAAACTGGTTCTGTGTGGGATCCAACACGGGAACTCTTCTCTCACCTCTGTTACGGTGCATTTGCTTATTTCGATGGTCTCTGCAGAGTTCAGCAAGATTTAACTGTTATTAGATTTGATACGCAGTTCTCGGAAGCTTCATCATAAAATCTTTCAATTTTAAACCTTTCATAGCTATTGTTTAACGCTGTCACACTTGGTTGAGATAACTGTTGCCCTTTATCTGCCTCCCGTTCGTGTTCCTTCATTTGTTCAACACGCTCCTTCTTTGGGATTCGAAATACTTCTTTCAAATCTGTCCATGAATCTAGAACAGACTTGGAAATTGCTACGAATCCCCATGTCTGTTCTTCGACAAGTTCTTGCATCCCTTCCACCGTGGACGTTGGTTCCTCCTTAATTTCTGAGGTATCCATCTTTTCTTCATTAGCTTCAGTTTTAACGATGACTTCTTCAGTAGCGGCGGAGTCGACAGCAGGAATTTTAACGTCCACCTGGACTGGGGCCTCGGTACGTTTAACCAAAGTGATACAGGTGGTGACAGGTGGTACAGTACACCACTTTTCTATCAAACTTAGAACTTTGCTTTCCAGCAAAATAGTTTTATTTGGAATTGGCAATGATTGAAGGGCTTGAAGGAACTGCAATAATAAAATAGACATAGCTTGGCTTAAATGAAACTTTAATTTTCACTTATCAACTTTTGTGGTTATGTAATGTCACACACTTACCAGCGTATGATATATATCGTTTCTTATAAGCTGCGGACCACCATTTTCATGTGGCAGTGGCAAGTCAACCATCCAGCTCCAAATTAACCTTAACCCATGATAGTCCAAGAACAGACGACGACAAGGAGTACCACCATTTATTAATACCTTTAACAATCTTTCCCTGTCATCCCAACTTTCAGCACGAACCATAAGTCGACTTAAGGTCAGCGTATGATTGCGGTTCTTGAGACCACTTGTCTCCAGCTTCGCCAGTTCTTCACGGAACTATTAGTTAAAGATTTCCAATTAAAAAAGGAAGAGAGGTCAAACATAAAGATGAATACGTTACGCTACTTACTGCCATGTCTTCGAGTTGAACATTTTTCCGCTTCTTCTTCTCCGCTTTTGGTTTAGGCTTAACTTTGCTATCTTCGACTTCCGCTTCTTCTACATCTGCAGAAACATCTTTTTCTTTCTCCTCGGCCAACTCAGCGTCGTCGTCTTCGTCACCTATCCAACCCCGACAGCTGTCCGCCATACAAAAGCATCTTTGTGCTTTTTTCCTGAAAGAATTAAACTTTTTAGCATACGAAAACCATTAGTTAAAAAAGTTAATAAAAAATAAACTTACCCATAGCGCTGAAATTGGTAGTCAAAGGTAATTTCATCCCCGGGACGGAGATCCGCGATTGCGAAAAAGCCAATACGGACTTCTCCGTTAACGGTCCACTACAAAGTGCCAAAACATTGTGACTAACTGTGAATCATTAAAAACGAAATAACTGTTTGATGCCCAAGTACCTTTTGAGTTTCACAGTTTGGTTCACAACTATGATTGATGAATCTAGAACAGTTTCCCTTTTGTGTGGCATCTATGATAGCATCTGATTTTAGGGCCATGAAATAAAAATGCTCCAGGTTTCCTTTGGCATAGGCAGTCGTTCTCTTTTCGAATTCATTGACATCCAAAACCTCTCCCACGTATTCAATAACGAATCCGCCCCTAATCACAATAGAAATCCGGTTTACAATCTATACTGTGGCGTAGCAAAAATTTAATTTAATTGTGTTTGTAAGTTTGTATATAATATCTTACTCGTTAATCGCATTTAAGGTTCGCAGTCCATGCCCCTTCTTTTCAGTCTTAAAAACTTCGAGTGGTGCGTATTCCTTTCTTTGAAAGCGTTTGTTTGAGCATCGTTTCCCCAGTACACATTCATTTCCACTGCAATTTCATTCAAATGACATTTTTAAAAAGTTTTAAAAGATAAAGTACGCAAGCACTCGACTATTCATTCCATACCATTCAACCATCAACAATCTGTTCAGGCAGTCGTCGCCACAACCAGTTTCACCTCGTATTAAATCTTCGTTGGTCAATTGGCAATCACATGACATTCCTTTTCCTTCCTTACAAAGTTTCTTCCTTCCTTCATTTTTATATATACTTTCATCTATTCCTTCAAATCGTTTGAGCTTTTCTAAAAGCTCAGAATCAGTCCCATCGAATAATAAATGCCCTGAGCGTTGAACGCAGTTTTCTGGACGCATAAATTCTTCCACTGCATTGCTACCCACGCAGCTATCCGAAACGCCAGAATCCCCGGATGAGTTGAATGACTTGAGAGATTCCGCATCCAATGAGTATCTCCATCTTGATTTTACTTTAAGTGGTTTCGAAGAGCTATTGGCAGAGCTTGAAGTACCAAGAGCATGAAGATTCGGAGTAGAATAAGAATTTGCTAAACTTGAGCCAGCATATTCTCTTGATGGGGATGAATAGCCTGATGTAGTTCCACCAGTATTAAATGAACTATTTGAGTTGGAGTCATCTTCATTAAGAGACAAATTGCTGCGACTAATCCCCGAGCAGTCAGATAACGATGAGACAACTTCTCTTCTTCTTCCACGGGAGCCTCGTTCTTCCAACGTTTTGATTCTCGAACTTCTTCTGACTTTTGAGCTTTCATTCTCTGTATTCAAAAGTTTAAGCTAATTTAAAAGTCTTTAGTCCTTCGACAATACAATTAAACTTTAAATCAAATCATTACCTTCATTAGTATCAGTGGCTTCCTCTGTCTTAACTTCAGTGTCTACAGTGGACTTTGGAGCTTTCACTTTGTTGCTAATACTCAATTGTTGCAAACTTTTACATTCCTCGTCAACCCCAGAGCTCGCACCAAAAGGAAAACTGATTGGGTTATCCATCACAAATGGAGCATTGCTACTTCCATCTCCGTCGTTAAGATCCAGTCCAGGAATACCAACCCCAGTTTGCTGACCAAAGGGCTGCTCACTTTTCAAAATGGAAGAGAAAAATGACGATGTTTCAGGAATATCTTCTGTCTCCATTTTCGTCACAACAGAGTCCACTCCATCTTTCCTAATATTGAGATCTGTCAACTGGTGAGGACCATCGGAAATATCCATGTCCTCTGGAACTGGCTCTGAAACATCAATATTAGGTGATTCCACAGTTTCTTTGGACGCTTTAGGCTTCCGACCTCTACGCTTCCCAGTCGGAGGAGGCGTTGGAGGAGTTGCCGGCGAAACTGGAATTGGCTGCACCAAATCAATACTTTTCTTCGGCCTTCCTCTCCCCCGTTTGACAACTGGAGGCGGGGATTGTTCTGGAACTTGAACATCGTTGGCTGGCGCTGGCAGTACATCTTGCGGCTGGAGAATTTCCAAAAAAAAACACATTTCATTTCATAATTTAAGCACTAGACAATCCCTGCTACTTAAATAATGCTAAAACGAATACAGTACCGAAGATGATGGCTGGCTAGTCACAGGCGTTGGTGTCGGCTGAGGTTTTCTCGGTCTCCCTACATTTCGATTTAACGAAGCTCCAATATCAGTGATGTCAGGGCTGGCACTTCGTTGCATAATGGAGAAAAAATTATTTCACGTAAACACGATTAAATGATTAGAGGTCCATTTTGACAACAAAACTTCAGTCCTCAACAATTAATCACATAAACACCCCATCTTTTTACTACTCCGTACAAGCGTAACTTTAACCAATGAAAATGTTCACTCCATCAATTAAATTCTTTAAACTTTGATGCTGTTGCTTGCAAATTAGGAAATTTTCCAGGTGTATCATCTGATCCTGAACAAACATAAAAATATGTCTACCTCAATGGACTTTTAAAACGTCCTCGTCAAGAAATGAACAGCGTAACGTTCGATTTTAAAAACACTAAATTTATTCGCTACGACAAACTGTTGCGAGAAAAGAACCCGGATTTTGTAATGTTTCCTAAATGCACAGCTCTATGCATTTTGTGTTTACAAGTCGCCTTCAGATTTCCCACGCTCAAATATACACAATGGCAATGGTAGACGGATCCAACAAAACACAAACCTGACATTTCTATCTGCTACATTCAATAATTGGTTGAAAATGTAAACCAAAAGAGGCGTTAAAATGCGCATAAATTATTGATTAAATTAAATTTTTGTCCAAGTGTTGCATTATGCAATATGATGGTTTATGCTTGGTTGGTAGCAAAAAATTAAAATGATTTTGACACGAAATAATAAATTTTGTAGAGTGTTTTTTTTAATTTGTAGTTTGTAATCACTACTTTAAATCTTGTTTAAAGTGTTTGTGTTTATACACGTATAATTGCTACCTCTACCTTATCGTATGAATATATCGATTCAATACATTTTCTGTATTTTATAATATTCGAGTTATTACAGTTTTTTTTAAATCTGGAGATGACAAGACTCATATTGTATTCGAAGTAAATTCTGGAGACAGTGACAAGAAGTATCGGAGGAGTAAATTGATTGCTCGTCTGACTAAAATAGGTATCATAAGCACAAATTAAGATATATACAAACGAGATGATGTTCCGTATAATATATTATAATATGTACATATTTAAAAATTCATATCTAGATACTTCTACAGATCATATTTTTAAATTATCAGTTCTTTTTTATCAGAATATTACCCATAGCGAGAGCAACAATTTGCTTAGCGAGAGATTAAAACACACGAGGATGCGGTTAGTAAGTTCTTTGAATAAAATCATTATTAGTTTATGCATAGTTTAAATTAATACCGCACGAAGATAATAATTATTCATAGGCAAAATCGGGGATTCGTTTCAAGAATAATGCGGCGGGAGAGTTAGGTTGGGCCGTGTAGCTGTTTTAAAAGCTGATGTTACACGTCGTAAAATATTCATGAGTGAAATTAAAAGAAAACAAATGCATTAATTATTCGCCAGGATTGATAGAGCGATGTAATAAACGATGCGGTTAAACCAGTGGAGGAAATGAATAGAAAGTTATCACTTTCATTAATACAAAAAATTAAAACACTGATACATTATGATCATAATAATCGTCATTTTCGCCATATGAGATTGATTTCTACTGCATGCAGAATTCCGACCCTTTTCCACTTCAGCATGGAAAAGATAAAATAATAATGCTATCAAGTAAATGCTAATTGGCATGAAGCAAGTTTGTAGAAATATACCGTAATTAACAAAGGTAATAAAAGATGACAATAACCTATCATTGTTCGAAATTCTAATTTAAGGTTAAAATGTGGGGTATACATAACCAAAAACGGAGACTTGCTACATTATCACAATACTGTATCATACTATTATTTCCTGTGTCGAATTCTACAAAACGCGTGCGCAATTTATTATTATGCAAAAGTGTCGTCGTTGCATGAGAAGTGAACGCGTAAATCTATGCGATTTAAACTAACTGGTTGAAGTCCAAAATGAAATCAAGATTTTAAAAACAGAATCTTAAACGAGACAGAAGCTTTCAGAATCAGTCCATAAGTTGCACAAAACTACACATCTATGTCTAAAAATCTGAGAGAAGTAGAGACAGCAGCAGCGAGAGATTCCCATGAATAGCTACTCAGTACATTGGAAAAAAGTAGAGATTGAGCACTACTTCTTCAGTTGAGCATGTGAGCTCTCAATTGTTCTTAATCAGATAAATAGTAGTAAGCAGTTAAACTCCTTAAACTCTGCTCGCTCGACTACTCCGGTTTCGTGAGCTGCTTCCTCCTTCGGGGTCATCTCCGCTCGTACTTTTCTTTGTCGGCCTGTGCAGCTCGATAAAATGACTTAACTCTCTCGGCAAATCTCCTTCTCCGTATGGGATGCTGTACTTGCATACTGCTCGGGCTGCAATGCACTTTAATGACACGTGTTCTAGGGGAAGCAAACCGAGACCCGAAAGTTGTTTCTTGGTTTGCAAAACCGTTAAGGGACTTTGGTTCTGTTGATCCAGTTGATCCAAATGAGCACCGTTACCCAATAACAGTTCAACAATCTACAACATTCAAGATAATTGTTGTAGTGTTATAAAAGCTGAATTAAATATAGTAATACATGTGAGCAATTATTTTATCTTTAATGACATACCTGCGGGTTGAAGTTGTCGTTTGAAACTACGACGTGTAGTGGAGTCGCTCTATTATCATTCACTTCGTTTACATTAGCCCCGCATTCTATCATATACTTGGCCACATCGAATGATGGAAAGACATACACCTAGAAAAGTAGGACAAATTTTAGATGATCCATTTTCAAATTAAAATATACTAACTGAAATCCCAACTTGAAATCTAATGAAACATCCGCCTACCTGGTGATCATCAACGAAGAAATGACTTCGGACAACGTTGCTCTTGCTGACTGACATGTGTAGCAAGGAATCTCCCGTCATACACATTCGAAGACGGTATCGCACCAATTTCTCAGTCATCTAAAAAATTCAATATAATGTAAATGAGACCCAGAACCAAAATATATCTATTATAGAGGGACATTATAAAAAATTATTGCTTATATAGTCGGCGTGAAAGATTGTCAATACCTTTCGCAACTGAAGAGTTTCCTCTTTCGTTTTGTTTGGAGCTCGCAACAGCAAGTACAGTAAATGTGTGCAACATCTTAAGCATCTACACATAAACAAGTTGGAAATTAGTACACATAGTAAGTAAATTGACTACAATTGACAATGAAAATTCGTTTAAATTTTGAAGCCTACCTGTCAAAGCACTCTTGCTGTCTTTTAAAAACTGGTCGAACTTTCACCAACTGCGATGAATTTGGAAACTGGTCGACCAGCAGCTGAAATGTCCCCATCAAATCAGAAACTTGAAGGGGGTGATTTGCAGCATTTCGGTCCAGGTCACGGTTGCGATCCAAGTCAAGGTACAAGCGTATCTATTCATAATTCCAAGTAAATCATTATTTTTTTTATTTAAGCGTATACATTTCATAAAACATGCCGGTTTCACAATCCAAACAAACATACCAACGCCAGGGCAGTGAAACAAGTATCACCATAAAGCAGAGAATCCTTTTGGATTCGAAGTTGCAAGGCATATCGCCAAAGATGAATGCACATTAGATACTGAGATGAGTCAGCGTAAGCTGCGCCTCTGTACATGATTCTAAAAATGACGTCCTTGTGACAAAGACCCAAAATCCTTTCAGCAATCAACAAGCTATTTACTCGCATCAGTTCCAAATCCGTCGCAATATTTTCCAAATCATCTCTTGTATTGAACTCTGTTGCCTCTACTTCCTGACCTACAACCATGAAACAGAGTTTTGAATTGGATTAGCTCGCTTCATTATACATCAATACTTTTCACTTCAAGTTTCATTGAGCTCATGTTACAAACTTTTCTGTGTATTCAGCATTATTAAATCGACACATATATATATCCTTACCTTCATGGTTATGAATTTTAGCATAAAGTGGAGTGTAGCCAAGTGGCTTCTTCGGTATATCAGGCAGCTCCCCAGTCGGATCATATCGTATTTCAATTGCCTTCTTCCAAAAATGCAAAGCCATTTGAATGTCATGATGTTCATCCAAAAAAGTTGAGCCCATCAACTCATGCATTTCTGCTTTTCGTTCCCTCGAGTACTCCGGAATTTGATCCAACAGGTAATGGAAAATTGTCGTGGCTCCTTTCAAGCATGAAGTTTGAAGTGCGTCATCCCCATATCTATTTTTTAAAAAGGGGTCTGCTCCATGTTGAATGAGGAGCTTCGTTGTATCAAAACGATGCTCCTGAATGGCGTAATGGAGCGCAGCCTTCAGCTGAATATCTTGAGCATTAACATTAGCCCCGTGTTCAAGGAGGTACTCACAAAGGGGTGAACTCTGAACCGAGTTTATCAAACAGGTACCACCTGGTTAACAAAAGTTAATAATATGGTTATTCAATTGAAGAATATGCTTTTGAATTTATGAAATTTTTCACATACCATTAAAATTTGGCAAGCCAATATCAGCTCCAGCATGTTCTACCAAGTAGTGCACAACATCAAAATGCGTCATAAAACAAGCACTCCGAACTGGCGTCGATCCCGTGTCACTAATTGCGTTAACGTTCGCACCATGCTTCACTAGACATTTTACTATGTTCAATCGCCCACAAACGGCTGCGCACCACAAGGGTGTGACGCGATGGCATGTTTTTTCATCAACTACTTCATAAGTTCCTTTCTGTTCCACATCAGCACCACAAGTTTCAATCAAATATTCAACAATCTCCAAGTTGCCACGTCGGGAGGCAATGAACATGGGTGCGCAGTTGTCCTGTCGTCCAACAATTCCCACTATTTCCTTCCGCTCTGTTTTATCGAGCCTTTCTAAACTGGTTCTCAGGTGATACGTGAGTCGGGCCCCTGGTGCGGCCGAACGGACTTCGTTGTGCAGGTCTTCGCTTAAAGACTCTTTTGTTCGAGGACCCCCACTGTTGGTTGTTCCTTGGGGGGAAGATTTTCCGAACGTCCACATTTTGTTAAACATTTTGAAGAAATATCCAGCGTCCGAAGGTGACTAGATGAAAATTAAATGGTGCTCAGATCTACCATCAGTAGAAGCTGCTCTTTATATGAGTCCTGAGTCCACTTTTATAATAACACTGTGAAAATTTGATATGAATTAAAATGTATCTTCAAATTAAATTAAATTTCATCATAAATGCTCCTTGTTGAAATTATACCTTTTGGTAATCAAATTTTTTCCTATCGGTTGATTTTTGGCAGTTTCATGAATAATTATTATATCATAGTCTATTTAAAATGGTACTACTGTTGCTCTTGTCTCTTTGAGGGCACTTGAGGTTTTCACGACTCAGAAATCCTCACGAACACATTTTGTGTTGATATGTAGGACTGCCAAATATTTGTAAATTCAACGATTTCCGGATGAAAATTGTATTCAATCAACTATAGATTTCCCTGGAATCAAAAAGGGAAAATAAAACTGCTCATGAAAATGTAATATTCAAAGAATGAACACAACACTGTGTGAATTCTTCTGCTTTTGTTTATAAAAACATCTTTTTTAACCAATTTTCCCTGCGGCATGCGTCATGCTTTAGGAACTGGAACGTGGAGCATTACATAATTTTGATAACTGATCATGATTACCAGAAGAATTTCCACATTTCCTCTGGATTCCCTTGGCGAACCTGACCTGGATGTCTGAACAGAATGTCCAGTTATGTATAATATATCTTAATTTTGGGGTGTTTTAAGCCTCATCTCTGTGTTTGCTAAAACCAGCTTCATGTAAATACTGATGATAATACTACAACATGCTAATATCACCTTGTACCTGCCACTGCCAAGCGCCATACTGGAACCTGTCCAGCAAAAATTCTCACCAACAACCTTCAGTCAGCAATGTGCAAAGTCAGGCACAAATACCAAGCTGAGCATTGGCTAACAAGCAACTTGTATTTTTAACAATAAAAGTTGAACACGGGTTTCCATCCATGTCCATGCAATGGCAGTTTATGACCTCGTTAAACAATCAAACTCGTTGCAATGTAGGAGATCCTGTATGGAGATTGGATACAAGGATGAGATGAACGTCCTGATACGCCGACTCCTTTATAAGAGTGTATATTTAACCCGTGAAACCAATTCATTCATACATAATACCTACGTTAAGCTGCTCAGCTCAGAAAGGACAATTAAAGTTATATCTAATCCCCATAATCAAATTAATAGACTTTGTTTCTATTCTATTCAGTTTCTCCAGCCTGTGATTGGCAAAGGAAAATAGGTAAAAGTGTTGGAAATCCCTGATCTACCTAAAGAAAATTTATATTGTTATGTATGTCGAAATGGGATAGTAATTTTGAATTTATAGCTCCAAGCAAAATTCTTTCTTAAAACGACTATATTTCACACTTTCCAAGTATGTTGTTGTTTATGATTCAAAAGTATGAAAATAAAATTTGGAAAACCCTCGATTATGATCTGTATGCCTAATTATTGTAGACGAATCGTACCAATCATGAGTTTCATTTGCCTAGTTGCTGAAGAAGTGAAGCTGCAGACAGTAGAGTAGAGGTTCATTAAAAACCATACATATCTGGACGCTTCGCTTGGCAGCTAATTATTATCTTCTTGTGGAATTTTTACACTCCACGTGGATGAGGAGAGACGTATTTCATGCTAATATGAATTTATCTCATTGTTCTCTGAAGAATACAGACGGTAGCTGAAAACTAGCTAGTAAACGTACAGAAAGGGAATCCGTCTTGAAAATTAAATCAATGAAGCTGCAATGATGTCAATGACATTCTTTTTTATATTATGTAAATATTATTTTTACATGCATTGTTCTTCTTCTGTCAAATTCTTCTTGTACCCAACTGTTGTATGTTTTCATTTGAGTTCAAATTGTACTAACCTTCTCTGACCTTACAATCGGATATGATATGATTTCTTGCTGGATGCTTCTGCAATAACAGGAATTTATATTGCTATGAACTATACTGTTTTAATAGCTATTGCACCAAAAACCTAAAACACATGCACAATGAAAGAATTTCTAGAGTATTTATTAGAATTAATTTAAAGACTAAAACTTTACGAATTTCACACATTAACAAACATTAAAAAAGTTTATATTGTGGAAACACTTGAATCATTTTAACCGAATGGGTCCTTGACTCCATGTATTCATGTAGTCCAGAAACAAGACCTTCTCCCGACTCCATGAACGTCATGTAGTGCAAAAATTAAGCCAAAATTCCCAACTACATGTACGTCATGTAGTCCAAGAAACTGGACTAATTTCCCAACTACATGACTGTCATGTAGCCAAGAAACTGGACTAATTCCCCAACTACATGAATGTCATGTAGTCCAAGTTACCTTATCGAACGCCCGACTACATCATATTGATGTAGTCATAAAAACTTAAAATATTTCAAGAATAGTTAAACAGTATGGCTCAAAACACACTTATGATAATGATTTAAAGGGGGTTTTTCGCGATGAGAGTATTTTACTTTCCATACGTTTACATAAAAAACTATTAACGAGGGACAGTATACTCATACTATACTATAGTTTTGCTTAAGATTTTGTATCAGATATCTAGACCTCCTTCTTCATTCATCCTCATTCATTTGGCTTTTTCACCCTAGCTCTTCATTCGTCTTTACTTATGAAGCCATATTCACATCTAGATTTTGTACAAAACATTATAAAATTATCCCAAAACTAAATACCAAACGAGAAACACGAAACTTCCTAAAGATTAACAAGAAATGAAGAAATACATAAAAATGTGTATGATGTAATGTATGATTAACTGCTTCATTGCAGTTGTAAAAAGCGATTGACTGAATATTTTACGAGAATTCTGTGTCAACCTCATAAGCCTAAGCTTTTAACTCGTCTTCATTCAATTGGTGAACAGTAGTATGGCTCTTCATTCACTCTTCACCAAACCTTAACCCTAGTGAATGAAAAGTTGAATGATTCCACTACTGTTTTAGGATTTATTTTGTAGGAAATTTTATGAAAAGCTCTAGAAATTCCATCAAAAGTTCTGGCGTGCAGTAGTTTGAGTTGTAGATTTCGAATTTTATAAAAATATATGTCACTGCATATTTAAGTTGAATATTTGTAAAATTATTTAAAGGAAAGCTGTTTTATGGCAATCCCTGCTATTTTACAATTGAAAAAATTAAAAACAAAATTTGGGCAGTGGGGATACTCTACCTGAAGTCAAAGTCGGTACTTGTCAGAGAGTATATTGAAATTTCTTTGGTACTTGAAGACTATTACATGGATACTAACATGGGCATTGGAAACCATTTTTGAGTCGTCGCTCTTGGGCGTTCAGAGTAGGTTTACGTACACGAAGACAGGACCCATTCGGT